>CATPAC010000142.1:0-123000 GCA_954871275.1 Leptopterna dolabrata
CTGAACCTTTGGTAAAACCTCAATTTCCGCGTCTTTGGTCAAAATCGACTTCATATTCGGTCTTCTCGTTCCCAAAAACATGGAAAAAGATACTTCAAAAGCTCATGTTACTAACATGTTGCTAACACGCAAAAAGTACCTATTTTTACACACATTTTCACTCATAACACCCCTGGGTATATTCCGATCGGGCTGAAAAGTTTCGGGACACAACTAGGGCCCAAATGGAGCATGTGTGCGAAAGAACGACTTTTTTAGACCGAAAATGAAGCCTGTACACGTGATACGGCGTATGGCGGACGGCGGACGGACATTGCATTTTTGGAATCTACTCACCTTGAAACGGAAAAGAAAAAATTTTGAGGGGGTGTTATAAAAATTTTTTGCTGAGCGAATACATAGGTGTATTATTCACAGAATAATAAACCAAAACGCTGCCAATTATTACACAACGGCTCATTATTTACCTCTGTAGATCCACCTTCTGTGTAGATCACTGTTTTCTTTGATCCCCCCAGGAAAGCCCAGGAGTTATAACGGTATTCACCCGAATTTCATGTGAATATGATAGGAATATGTGCATATTCACACGAATTTCGAGTAAATACAATACAATAAATTCAATAGAAATATTGTGTTCATGTTTTGGAGGAAAACACAAAAATGTGATCACAAAGCTTCCGTTGCTTTAGTACACTCGGAAGGAAAATGAGTAGGTAGCAGCCACGTGGTTTTCAGTCCAAATACAAAAGAGAAACTACTATTAAACTCCCATGCACATAGGAGCCGAGGGATGAATTCAGTAAAATCTTAATATTCAGTTCAACTTAACTTCAGAAAATACGTGTATTTGTGTATTATAATGAATAAACATCATCAATTCGAGTGAATACCATCATATATCTACCATATTTACACGACATTCGTGTGAATATGCACATATTCCGATCATATTCACATGAAATTCGGGTGAATACCATTATATTTGCACCATATTTCCACGAAATTTATATGAATATGAACATATTCCTAACATATTCACATGAAATTCGAGAGAAAAATCCACCATATTTTCACGAAATTTGTGTGAATATGAATATATTCCTACCAAATTCACATGATATTTGATTGAATACCATTTTTTATTTCTACCATATTTACACAAAATGCGTGTGAATACATATTCCTTTCATATTCACATGAAATTCGGGTGAGTACCATTATAATTCTACCATATTTACATGAAATTTATGAGAATATGAACATATTCCTATCATATCCACTTGAAATTCAACTGAATACCATCATATATATCTACTATATTCACATGAAATTCGAGTGAATACCATCATATATATCTACCATATTCACACGAAATTCGTGCGAATATGAATATATTCGTATTCACATGGCTTGTGTAAATATGAATAATATTCATATTTACACGTGTAAATATGAATATATTTATATTTACACGCGTAAACACGAATATATTCGTATTCGTATTCATAGAAAATACGCCGTGTGAATATATATATATATATTCGTATTTACGAATATGAATATGCCCATCTCTGCATTAAATAGGCGACAAGAGGCGTTTGGTATTCGAGGCCTCGTGGTATGCAGAGGGAATCATCCGTCATCGATACCCGCACAATTGGACTTAACCACCTATTGGACTGGATGGCTGACGATGTAATCAAGAGATGATACAGCTACCTCCATGAATCGATTGGCTTCAATACGATGGTGCAAGCCGCAAATTACCTATCACCAAGACCGCCTTCGAGGTGAAAATTGAACTGAACGCGTTCCACCGGTGATGGTAATATTTATTTATTTATTAAACATTACGGGACAAGCCCAATTACAATGTGTGAATAATAACAGCAAGCAATTTGTAAGTGAATAATAACGACGCCCATTTTGGCTGTTTGGGCAGCATCAGAAATAAGTTCCGAAAGATCCCAAACTTGAAGTTCGATGTTCGGACAAAGTAGTTGGGAGGGAGAGGACTCACTTTCCTATAAAACCCCGGATCCTGCGACTTTAGCTTCATTCGACACTTCCTCTAACCAGCTCTCTCTTCTCTCCTCTACCTTGCTCTCTCCTCCTCTTAAAAGAACCTAGATGTCGGTGGTGGTCAGCCCGCAACCTCCTCTTCCAAAAGATTCCAGATGTCGGTGGTGATTCGCTCACAACCGCCTGGACACCCCTCCTTCAAAAGATCCTAGATGTCGGTGGTGATTCGCTCATAACCGCCCAGGCAAATTCAACCACTCACCTCTCACCTCTCCAAAAAGATCCCAGATGTCGGTGGTGATTCGCTCATAACCGCCTGGGCAATTTCCCTCACACCACCGTGATGCAATTTTAAATTCATCACAGGTATCATGACTCTTGTGTGGATCGCCGGAGGTAGATACTCTTCCTCTCCATTGCTAGGAGGTCGATTGGGATGGTGGCAGCAATGATCCCAACGGCAGGGAAGGAGATGGTGCGATAGGCGCTTGCTATTCGTAGGGCTCCTCTCCTCTGCACTGACCGCAGGTGATCTCGGTACCTTTTAACTTGTAGGGCCTCAGCCCACACCTCCACTCCATATAACATGATTGCCTCGGCTATGGTCATGAGCATCTTCCTTTTCTTGGGCGATGGTCCACCAATGTTCGCCATTAGCCTGCTCAGGTTTGCTGTCACTGCCACTGCTCTTTCTCCTGCTCGCTTGATGTGCTCCCAGAAGGTCAGCCTGCAGTCGACGGTCACTCCGAGGTACCGCACTGAATGAGACGAGTCAATGGTTTCGTCCTCCACCTGAAATCGGGTGACACGGTTGATGTGCCTCTTAGCCAGCAGCACTATTTCGGTTTTGTGAACTGCAAGCTGCAACCCATGCTCCTCCATCCAAGGCATGACTCGCCTCATTGATTGGTTGAGCTTCCACTGGAAGGCCCTCCAGAGTGTGGTCTTTTATCACCACTGCTACATCATCGGCATAACCCACCAGGAACACATCCTCTGGCATGTCCAGTAGGAGGATCCCATCGCAGCTCACATTCCACAGATCGGGCCCCAATATAGACCCCAGAGCCGCCCCACTGGTGATCTTATTTCTGCACACCTTCCCCATGGACTCATACACTAAGCTGCCGTTCTTTAGGTATTAGTCACATATGACGGCCAGTAGGTAAGATGGAAGCCCACAGCGCCTCTGTCATGTCCCATTTGGGGTCTAGTTGATCCGCGAAGCTCGGCATAAATAGGGGTTGACATTTCCAGAACGCCGTAGCTCGAAAACTTTCAATAGAAGGGTATGGTTTTTTTACGGTTTTAAATTGATCTCAAACTAAAGAATTTTTTGAGATGACCCGGAGCGTTGTACGTTAGCCTTTCGTTTGCACCGAGAAGCTTCGTCAGCATGATCGCGAATCGAATGGTATAAATCCAGCCCAGATAGCATTGCTAGGGAGCAGCTGATTATAACCACGGATGGCTGTATGACGTCGAGTTGGTTGTTCTGTGATATGATTTCATTTGAATAATGGTGGCTCTTTTGGGTTTTCTTGATAGGTACTTATGTAACTTGAACAAACTTTATGCTTCATGAATAACAACAAATAATTAATAATTAAATTATTGTATCTTGCACATTTTTATGTAACTGTAATTCCCCGGCCGGCTCCAGTAGTCGATTTAGGGCTTTCCTGGGGGGGGGGGGGGGGGGGGGGGGCTGGACGGTACAGGTACTGACCACAGAAAACAGTGATCTACACAGAAGGTGCATCTCAACAGGCAAATAATTAACCGTTGTGTAATAATTTGCAGCGTTTTTGGTACTTTGTCCCACCGTGCGCCGGGCTGGGCAGCGATGAGAAAACGTGGAGATGGGACTCCGTGAGGATACGTCATGTTATTTTGATGGGAGAGTTTTCCTTCTCTGGATAATATTCACTGCTGAGAATAACGATTATTTACGTTCACAAAAGAAAATTCTCCCTTCTATTCTCCTGCTAATTTTAGAATCCGTTAATAAAACTAAAATAGATAGTGAAAATAGATTATCTATTTTGAAAATCTCCTGAGAGAGGTAGTCTCCCTCAGGAGACAGTCTCTTCCAGTGTCTCCCAGGTTCGTCTATTTTACAATAGCTCTCAACCCGCACCTATTTAGACGTTTTTACTCATGAATCGATACTATGCATAGGTATATTTTCAATGAACAATCGATTTACCTTTAAGAGATCAAAAAACATCCATCAAAATGACCGATGTGGTAGCCAATGAAAGAAGGATGATACACGATCACTATCAAACAAACGAGAAATGAGAAAGGGACTCTCTCTTTTGAGAAAAGCCACCTAATTACGTGTCTCTCTGAAAGAGATCGAAAATGCCAAGATGGCCGCCAACTCTCTCTTTTAGAAGTTAGGTACTGAATAACCCTGTTATGGATACTATAAAAATCTCTTCTGCCAAAAGAAAGAGTGGGACCGAAAAGAGATGTCTCTTTGGCTTAGTCAATAGGCCCCCAGGATGTCTCTGCCGCAACAAGAGAGACGAGCAGACGAGTACGAGGTGCACGGCCGTCATCAACGTTCGAAAGTGAAAGTTCGATTCAGTTTGCGAGTGTCCTCGGTTGAGTCAACTTGCGTGACATATTGAAGTCTGACACAAACCGCAACCTCGCGAAATAGCCAGGCAAGATAATTTCTAATTCTGTGAAACGCGAAGCGGTCGATACCGTTCCAATTTTAGTGCCATCCTTGCGCAGGGGGCCGTGTTAATCTTCTCTGTATCATAAAAGTCCAGGAGCCGAGTCTGAAATCGGTGAGCATCGGGTAGAAAAGGTTTGATTTTTTTTTTTTTTAATAGGTATATCCTAAAGGTAAAGTAAAAAGAACGCTGCAAATCCCTGCACAACGGTTTATTATATGTACTATTCTATACATATTTTGTAGATCACAGAACCTCTGTAGGTTAGTACCTAACCCCGTACTCGTTACTAGGTACCTACCTAAATCACGAGTTAAATGTTGCTAAAATAATTCTGTCGATGACAAACAGTAACTAAAACGGCGAAAAGAAACGCAAATAATGAAGTTCTAAAGGAATATTGTTGATGTGGAGTGAAATAGATGCCCCTTCTGCGTAGATCACTGTTTTCTGTGGTCAATATCTACCCTCGTGGTCAAGTATAATGAACCGTTGTGTAATAACTTGCCCATCAATAATACTTTAACGGTTGTTCAAGTTGCACAAGTACCGATCAACAAAATCCAGCCCCTTCTTGGTAGATGAACCGTTGTGAAATAATTTACAGTTATGCAATAATTTACCGTTGTGTAATAATTTAACGTTATGTAATCATTTGCCGTTGTGTAATAATTTAACGTTATGTAATAATTTACCGTTGTGTAATAATTTGCCGTTCTGTAATAATTCACCATTGTGTAATAATTTACCCATCAATAATACTTCAAAGTTTGTTCAAGTTTCACGAGTACCTACCAACAAAATCCAATAGTCCATCACTTATCAAATTAAATAATATCGCTGAACTAGCAGCTCGACTTCATACAGCCATCATTGATTATAATCACGATCGTGTTGACGAAGCTTTTTGGTGCACAGGAACGGCTGGACGTACAATGCTCCGGGTGGTCTCAAAAAATTGTTTAGCTCAAGACAAATTTAATAACGTAAAAAAAACCATACCCTTCAATCGAACGGTTTTGAGCTACAGCGTTCTGAAAATTTCAACCCCTATTTTTAACCCTTTAGAGATGACTGACAGTAACGTCGAGCTACGAGGACCAGCTAGACCCCGAACGGAACCTAAAACCCGAATTTCATCAATTTTGTTTGATGGTACATAAGAAAAGTGGCCAGTACGGCGTACGGCGTACGGCGGACAGACAAAAATATTTTTATTGCATTTTCGGATTCTACATACCTTGAAACGTAAACCATCAAATTTTGAGGGGGGTTAGATTTTTTTTTTTTCATGCTCGATTCCAATGGTTCATTATTGAAAATAATAAACCAAACTATCACCGCATGGAGATCCAAGTGTTTGTGAAACTGCCATTTTGATGAATTGACGAGGTTAATGCAAATCACGATTAGGTACAAGTAAATTCCCGAGTAAACTGCCGTCTGTGCCGCTGTCCCTTTCTATATGAGGACGTTCCAGATGAATATTTTCATCTCCTTTCCGGAATTCGACCGCTCCCGCCCCGCCATATCTCACCTGTCAATTTCCTTCGGAGTTCCGCCACACCGAGTTTCGCGTCTGAACACTCGCTATCTAAGTCCATTGTTCGAACGCACAGGCGTGTCAGGAGAGCGGCCCTTCCGCCCTGTAACGTTTTACTTAGGGCGGACCTCCGCATGGAGTTCACTTTTTCCCTCTTCCTCTTGGGTCCCAAGTGAAGCGGCGGTATCTTGTAACATTCCGCTCCGATCGACTTCCGTCCCTTCCGCTTCTCACTCGTCCAACTTCCTTGGTACGATTAATATTTGGGTCGGTCACCCCCAACTCGGGAAAACACCTTTCTCCCGCCTCCGCACGATGTCGTATTGTTCTGTGTACATCATTAATGGCGACAAAGACGACACGTAGATAAGTTCTGTCTGAATGCGCAATGATTTATGGTACTGACTGGTACGGTGGCTCCGATTGGGCCATACCCACGCATTTTGGTTTAGTGTTTCAAATAATGAACCTTTGAATTCGGGTATGAAAAAAAATGAAAAATTAACCCCTCCACACCCCTCACAATTTGAATTGAATTGAATTGAATTTATTGACAGAAAGAAAGAAAGTAGACACACAAAATGGTACATACCTACCTATAAAATATCGTACATAAAAAATATCATACGTAAAAACACAAAAGAAGTGAATTTCATTCTGCCCACCAGCCAATAAGTTTATAAGAACCTGTGGCGGCTGGTGGAGCAGATCTCAGCCAAAAATATTTAAGCACTCAAACATAATGCAACAAATGCCATGAACCCAAAGAGATTCAAACCAGAAACTCTCCGTAAATTAATGAAATTCCTTTATCCTGCTAAGAATTCGTCCCCTAAAATTCATAATACTAATGAACATGTCAGGATTAGTAATTTTACAAATTTTAGTTTTATTTTAATTTTTTATTACACTTGCACTTTCCTTAGTTACCATGAACCAAAATTAACACATAGGCTTAGGTTTATAGGTACCATTTGGGGTCTAGTTGGTCCGCGAAGCTCGGCGTTACTGTCAGCCATCTCGAAGAGGTGAAAATTTTCAGAGCACCCGAAAAACTTTCAGCTCGAAAACTTTCAATAGTTTACACATTTTGTTACTTTATTGCATTCTTAAATTCTCGAACTTGAGGATTTTTTTTTAGACCACACGAAGCGTTGCATGTCCAGCCGTACGTTCACAGGCCTTGAAGTTTGCACCGAAAAGCTTCGTCGACACAATCGCAAATCAAACGGTATAAATCCGGCCCAGATATCATCACTAGGGAGCACCTGATTATGATCACGGATGACTGTATGAAATCGAGCTGGCAGTTCACGTAATATTATCTCATTGGATTTTGAAGATAGGTACGTTGCACCTGCGTACCTACCTTTGTAGTTACGCTGAAGAAACTTTATCCTTCGTGAATTTAAAAATAAAAAAAAATTCATCGCATATCTTTTATGAAACAATAACTGCCCGGCCCCGGCTCCAGTACTCGATTTAGGGCTCTCCTGGTGGGACCACAGAAAACAGTGATCTACGCAGAAGGGGGTTCTAGACAGCTAAATGAACCGTTGTGTAATGATTTGCAGCGTTTTTGCGTACGTACGTGTATTTTTGAAAAAAAAGATCACAGCTTTTTGGCTACGAGATGTAAATTTCCAAATTACGCCAAAATGTCTGTAATAGTCGATGTGTCCGAACCATTTTTGTTGGTCTGAAGTTTGTGGGTTTTTGCGCGTAAATAATTGCGAAAAATCGTTAATAGCGCTAATGCGAGACCTAAAGTTGCATTCATGTTGCATGACCGTATATGAGCGAATTTTGGCGACTAGGATATTAGTAATGATTTCAATAACGAAATACAACCGAATTTCGAGACAGGTATTTTAAACCTCCTCTTCGCGGGAAAACCACGATATAACTACTTTCCCTCCTGTTATTTGATCGCGGGACCGTTCTATTAAAAATTTCGAATTAAACAACGTTTGCGGCCTTGTCCATGTAAGACGGCTATTATTGGGAAAACTCGGTCCCCCACACCGTCGACCGCTTTAAATAGTTTCAACGTGCCTCTCACCACACCTCGAGTCTAATTTATCATACGGTAATGAACCAACGTCAACTCGGTTATTTATTGTACCATTTTTCATGTAAATATAATATAATGTATAAAATAAGATAGGTGCTATCTATGATTATACCGTAGGGGGTTTTCATGATCGAAATTACAAATTTAATTGCACGGGGAAAATCCGCAAAGGTTAAATATAATCTTCCGGTTTGTAAACTTGTAAACTTTATTATTTCCAAATAAGATTAAAATCCCGCCTTGGATTGAAATATCATAATAATGGAACTAAATTAAAGGCATATGAACTTACAACCAAAAGGACAATACAATTTTAAAACATAAGAGTAGATGAGGAAGATAATAAGGAAGTAAAAACCACAGTCATGCAGCATGGCTATAAGAGCGAATTTTCGAAGTTTTCTGCATCTTCCTCCTCCGCTTAAAATTTTCTGAAAATTAATTTTCGGCCAATGTTTTCCCAACTTGATACCATACAAAATTAAAACAGGAGTAGTTTTACGCAAAGTAAAATTTGGGGTGGAAGGAGGGGGAGGGGGAAATCAAAAATGTTTTGAATACCAGAAGAGTAGGTATTGGATACGTAACAAATTTTTTGTTCCATTTTTTGCCGAGTAACACCTCGGTTTGTAGATTTTCCAACGCTGAACACGATGGTGAAGTCAGAATTGCGATATCCCATTCCGTTATCAGATTAGAGCAGACGAACCAGGAAGAACATCTCAAGAAATAACCACGTTCCTTCATCTTCAAAGTGCTCCAGTTTGAGAATGGAATGAGATATCGCAATTCTGATTTCACCATCGTGTTCAGCGTACAAAAACCTTTAAAATGAGGTGTCACTTGTCAGACTTTTTCATTTTGGGAATTTATGGGTAATTTTCCCCCCATAAAACTTCCCAAAACTCCCCCTTAGAGTGACCCGATTCTGCCCATCTTCGAACTTAGCCTGTCGATTGCCAAGACAGATTTTTCGTGCAAATTTGAACTTTTTATCTCAATTCTTTCGAGAGTTATCGTCTGGAATGACACATACATATATAAATATATAAATATATAAATATATAAATATATAAATATATAAATATATAAATATATAAATATATAAATATATAAATATATAAATATATATAAATATATAAATATATAAATATATAAATATATAAATATATAAATATATATATATATATATATATATATATATATATATATATATATATATATATATATATATATATATATATATATATATATATATATATATATATATATATATATATTTGTTTTCCCCTGGTATTGAACACTTTTTCTATACTTTCGCCGGCTAATGAACACTCGAAATGTGTTCATTATAGGTGTCCATTACAGCCGGTTTCTTGGCTGTATTGAACATTTTCGGTCACAAATATGTTCATTAACAGCCATAGAAGGGGCAACGTTTTCATGAAGTAAATCAAGTCGAGCAAGCTTCCAGGAGATCTCACTAGATGCCATGGAAGTAGTCCCAGGCCAGTATTTCAAGCAATCCTTCCACAACAGCCTTACCCCTCCCGACGCCTCGCCATCATCTCAATGTTAGAAAAATTAGGCGAACATACAAATCAATACAAGATGTTCTGTATCAACATAGAGGCGGTGGAGGGGGTAATTGAAGATACAAATATAAAAATCGGTGAAAAAAGGTATCACTATGTAACAATCACGCAGATTTCGATTTTCAAGCTTATTCTGTCAGGCGAGGAGGTAGGATTGGAGTGGGGGTAATAAGTAATGATTATCTCATTCTTACAGTAAAAAATCGGAGAAAAAAAGTATTATTATGTAAAAATCACGCGGATTTCGATTTTCAAGCTTATTCAGTCATGGGAGGAGGTAGGACTAGTAGTGGGGGTAATTATATGAATTATCTCATTCTTACAGTAAAAAATCGGGAAAAAAGGTATTACTATGTAAAAATCACGCAGATTTCGATTTTCAATATTATTCTGTCATGGGAGGAGGTAGGACTAGAGTGGGGGTAATTAGTTCTGATTATCTCATTCTTACAGTAAAAAATCAGAGAAAAAAAGTATCATTATGTAAAAATCACGCGGATATCAATTTTCAAGCTTATTCTGTTATGGGAGGTGGTAGGACTAGTAGTGGGGGTAATTATATGAATTATCTCATTCTTGCAGTAAAAAATCGGAAAAAAGGTATCCCTATGTAAAAATCACGCGGATTTCGATATTCAAGATTATTCTGTCATGGGAGGTGGTAGGACTAGAGTGGGGGTAATTAGTTATGATTATCTCATTCTTACAGTAAAAAATCGGAGAAAAAAAGTATCATTATGTAAAAATCACGCGGATCTCAATTTTCAAGCTTATTCTGTTATGGGAGGTGGTAGTACTAGTAGTGGGGGTAATTATATGAATTATCTCATTCTTGCAGTAAAAAATCGGAAAAAAGGTATCCCTATGTAAAAATCACGCGGATTTCGATATTCAAGATTATTCTGTCATGGGAGGTGGTAGGACTAGAGTGGGGGTAATTAGTTCTGATTATCTCATTCTTACAGTAAAAAATCGGAGAAAAAAAGTATCATTATGTAAAAATCACGCGGATCTCAATTTTCAAGCTTATTCTGTTATGGGAGGTGGTAGGACTAGTAGTGGGGGTAATTCCTGATTATAATGAATTATCTCATTCTTGCAGTAAAAAATCGGAAAAAAAGGTATCCCTATGTAAAAGTCACGCGGATCTCAATTTTCTATCTTATTCAGTCATGGGAGGAGGTATGACTAGAGTGGGGGTAATTAGTTATGATTATCTCATTCTTACAGTAAAAAATCGGAGAAAAAAGTATCATTATGTAAAAATCACGCGGATCTCAATTTTCAAGCTTATTCTGTTATGGGAGGTGGTAGTACTAGTAGTGGGGGTAATTAGATGAATTATCTCATTCTTCCAGTAAAAAATCGGAAAAAAAGGTATCATTATGTAAAAATCACGCGGATCTCAATTTTCTATCTTATTCAGTCATTGGAGGAGATATGACTAGAGTGGGGGTAATTAGTTATGATTATCTCATTCTTACAGTAAAAAATCGGAGAAAAGAGTATCATTATGTACAAATCACGCGGATCTCAATTTTCAAGCTTCTTCTGATATGGGAGGTGGTAGTACTAGTAGTGGGGGTAATTAGATGAATTATCTCATTCTTGCAGTAAAAAATTGGGGAAAAAGGTATCATTATGTTGAAATCACGCGGATTTCGATTTTCAAGCTTATTCTGTTATGGGACGTCGTAGGACTAGTAGTGGGGGTAATTATATGAATTATCTCATTCTTGCAGTAAAAAATCGGAAAAAAAGGTATCCCTATGTAAAAATCACGCGGATTTCGATATTCAAGATTATTCTGTCACGGGAGGAGGTAGGACTAGAGTGGGGGTAATTAGTTATGATTATTTCATTCTTACAGTAAAAAATCGGAGAAAAAAAGTATCATTATGTAAAAATCACGCGGATCTCAATTTTCAAGCTTATTCTGTTATGGGAGGTGGTAGGACTAGTAGTGGGGGTAATTAGATGAATTATCTCATTCTTGCAGTAAAAAATTGGGGAAAAAGGTATCATTATGTAGAAATCACGCGGATTTCGATTTTCAAGCTTATTCTGTTATGGGAGGTGGTAGGACTATTAGTGGGGGTAATTAGATGAATTATCTCATTCTTGCAGTAAAAAAGTGGGGAAAAAGGTATCATTATGTAAAAATCACGCGGATCTCAATTTTCAAGCTTATTCTGTTATGGGAGGTGGTAGGACTATTAGTGGGGGTAATTATATGAATTATCTCATTCTTGCAGTAAAAAATCGGGGGAAAAGGTATCATTATGTAAAAATCACGCGGATTTCGATATTCAAGATTATTCTGTCATGGGAGGAGGTAGGACTAGAGTGGGGGTAATTAGTTATGATTATCTCATTCTTACAGTAAAAAATCGGAGAAAAAAAGTATCATTATGTAAAAATCACGCGGATCTCAATTTTCAAGCTTATTCTGTTATGGGAGGTGGTAGTACTAGTAGTGGGGGTAATTAGATGAATTATCTCATTCTTGCAGTAAAAAATTGGGGAAAAAGGTATCATTATGTAAAAATCACGCAGATTTCGATTTTCAAGATTATGCCGTCATGGGAGTAGGTAGGACTAGAGTGGGGGTAATTAGTTATGATTATCTCATTCTTACAGTAAAAAACCCTGCAAATCCCTGCACAACGGTTTATTATTTTGTATAGTATACCTACCCTTCCGTTACAGATCACAGCTCTATGTATAGATAACCCGTCTATATAATATGAGATGTACTATTCTTTTCATATTATGTAGATCGCAGACCCTCCGTAGGTTAGTACCTAACCCCGTACACGTTACTAGGTACCTACCTAAATCACGAGTTAAATGTTGCCAAAATAATTCTGCCGATGACAAACAGTACCTAACAAAAAGAAACACACATAATGAAGTTCTGAAAAGAAATTGTTGATGAGGAGTGAAAAAAGTTGCACAAGTACCTACCAACAAACTCCAGCCCCTTCTACGTAGATGGTATAATGAACCGTTGTGTAATAATTTACCGTTGAGTAATGATTTACCGTAGTAATAATTTACCCATCAATATTACTTCAACGTTTGTTCAAGTTTCACTACCTACCAACAAACTCCAAAAGAGCCATCATTTTTCAAATGAAATAATATCACAGAACAACCAACTCGACTTCATACTCCGCCAATATAATCAGGTGATCCCTAGCAATGATTTCATCTCCGCCAAATTTCCTATTGTGGGCGCGTCTCTGGTTACGAGATTTGGTTTGAATTGTATAAAATTTCATTCACACTAGAGTCGAAAATGCCTGTCGGTGCAAACTTCGGGGCCTTACTGTGAACGAACGGCTGGACGTACGACGCTCCGGATGGTCTTAAAAAACTCGCAAGTTCAAGAACTATTTAAAACCGTAAAAATATTCACGTAAAAAAATGGTATAGGCGTTTTGAAAATTTCAACCCCTATTTTGAACCCCTTAGAGAAGACTCACAGTAACGTCGAGCTTCGAGGACCAACTAGACCCCGAACGGAACCTATAACCCGAATTTCATCAATTTTCTTTCATGGTAACTAAGAAAAGTGGCCCGTACGGCGTACGGCGGGCAGACAGAAATATTTTTATTGCAGTTTTGGATTCTACATACCTTGAAACGTAAACCATCAAATTTTGAGGGGGGGTAAGAATTTTTTTTTTCATGCTCGATTCCAATGGTTCATTATTTAAGGTATCATTATGTAAAAATCACGCGGATCTCAATTTTCTATCTTATTCAGTCATTGGAGGAGGTATGACTAGAGTGGGGGTAATTAGTTATGATTATCTCATTCTTACAGTAAAAAATCGGAGAAAAAAAGTATCATCATGAAAAATCACGCGGATTTCGATATTCAAGATTATTCTCTCATGGGAGGAGGTAGGACTAGAGTGGGGGTAATTAGTTATGATTATCTCATTCTTACTGTAAAAAATCGGAGAAAAAAGGTATCATTATGTAAAAATCACGCGGATCTCAATTTTTAGGCTTATTCTGTTATGGGAGGTGGTAGGTCTAGTAGTGGGGGTAATTAGTTATGATTAACTCATTCTTGCAGTAAAAAATCGGGGAAAAAGGTATCATCATGTAAAAATCACGCGGATTTCAATTTTCAAGCTTATTTTGTTATGGGACGTAGTAGGACTAGTAGTGGGGGTAATTATATGAATATTATCTCATTCTTGCAGTAAAAAATCGGGGAAAAAGGTCTCCCTATGTAAAAATCACGCGGATTTCGATTTTCCAGCTTATTCTATTGAGGGAGGTAGCAGGACTGGAGTGGGGGTAATTATATGAATCACCCTATTCCCACAGTAAAAAATCGGCGGAAAAGGGTATCATTATGTAACTGAGGAACGTACTACAAAGTGATAACTATCAGACTCGCTCTGGAAGGGTTTGAAGTTCGCGGAAAAATTGATATAAATATTCAACAACCCCATTAATCAATATTACTTATCAGTATTCGTTGATCTGGTTTTCCACCACTGGAGTAGTGGAGTGGGACATTTCAGTTTTATATCACATCTCAACTTCTCGCACCAGCATTTATGTCGTCAATAGGTCCTGGTTTAAACATAAGTAGGTAGGTACCTACGAAATTGCCTATACGTAAGCTATTCGACCAGTTATGGAAAGTGCCTCTACTTCATGTTCCTCATCGTCAGTTGCCGGTTAAAATATTAGGTAAGTAAGTTTTTGTTGCAGATAAATATCCTTAGCCATAGCTACTTGATACCTACCTCAAAATGTAGATGTCAAAATTATGTAGGTATAGTTTGAGCCGTTGTCAACACTATAATCAATAATATAAGTAGTTATAGAAAAATGGGTAATAATTTAAAATTTCACCCCGTCACTCAAATGTGATTAGCTCAAATGAGATCAGAATTGAACTCATCACACAAATGTGATGAGCTCAAATGTGATCAGAATTGAGTTCATTCGCTTTGTTTCATCACGCTGATTAAATGTAATACCTACACTAGGCAAAATGATGGCACGGAATCGGCGGGGTGAATTTTTAAATTTTCACTGAAAATTTCCTACTGATAGATACTGCTACGCAGGATGGAGCGGGAAAGCAATGTAACGTCGGTTTCCGAAGGTCTAACGAGATCATTCAAAATTTATTGATTACAAGAAACCTTCTAGTTGTTATATTGATTTTATCAGATTTTTAGAAATAGTTTTTGGTTTAAAAAACAAAGTTTGCGCTAAATATCTGTACTTTTTGAAACTTGAGCAAACGTTGAAGTATTATTGATTGGTAAATTATTACACAATGGTAAATTATTACACAGCGGTAATTTATTACACAACGGTTCATTATACTATTCAAACGCAGAAGGGGCACCAACACAGGTAAATTATTACACAACGGTTTATTGTTTACCATATGCTTCACGAATTAACTACAAATAATTAATGATTGAATGATTGAATCCCGCGCATATTATGTAGGAAACTTCAATTCCGGAGCCGGCTCCAGTACTCGATTTAGGGCTTTCATGGGGGTAGCTCGAGGGTATTGACCAATGAAAAAAGCGATCTACGCAGAAGGGGCATTTAGCCAGGTAAATAATAAACCTTTGTGTAATAATTTGCATCGTTTTTATTGCACTCTCGGATTCTACATACCTTGAAACGTAAACCATAAAATTTTTGAGGGGTTTAAAAAAAAATTTGTCTTGCTCGATTCCAAAGGTTCATTTTGAATATAATAAACCAGAACGCCTCAAATCCCTACACACCGGTTTATTACTTTGTACAGAACACCATTCTGTTACAGATCACATTTCTCTGTATCACAGCTCTCACCCTTCTATTTATAATATATTTTGTACTATTCTATACATATTATGTAGATTGCAGACCCTCCGTACCTTAGTACCTAACCCTGTACTCGTTACAAGGTTCCTACGTAAATGAAGTGTTAAATGTTGCTAAAATAATATTCTGCCGATGACAAACAGTAGCGAAAATGGAAAAAAGAAAAATACAAGTAATGAAGTTGTGAAGGGAAATTTGGAGTGAACAAACATTCGGTCCTGGCTGGGCTCCGATCTCGGGACCCGCTGCTTGTGAGGTCGACCGCTAAACCACTGAGCTATATTATAGTCTAGCTATCAGCAAAACAGCGGAAAACGCTGAACCTGTTTACACAAAGGTTTATTATTTACCTGTAACCTGTATAGTTGGCCCTTCTGAGTGGATCACTGTTTTCTGTGGTCAATGCCTACCCTCCAGGAGAGCCCTAAATCGAGTACTAGAGTACCCCGAAATTAATGTTTCATACAAATGCGCGGGATTCAGTAATTCAATCATTAATTATTTGTAGTTATTCGTGAAGCATAAGGGTGTTTTCGCGAGTCATTGCATTTTCCAGTCGGCAACTGACCCAAAATTTACTAGCAACGTAATCCAACAAATTCACTCTTAAATTGTAGTTCTAATACCCTGGTACCTACTTACGAAGAGGTACCACATAATTCGTATAATTGACCCAGATAACCAGGTCATTAATCTTATGACCTGACAGAGGAATGATTTCAACACAGAGGAATGATAATGTCATAGAATTTTTATTGAACGTTTGAATTAAAGTAATTAAAATAATTCATTTCATTAATTTAACGTTCTTACTTAAGCGCTTCTTGATATACTGATCTCGCTCCTTTTTAGCCAATTTTCAAAGAAAATGAAGCTATTGCAATAAGTCCAAAATTTTCAGAATGAGTTCCTGAAATTTTGTTGATCGACAAATCCGTTTCAGAGCATCCTGAATTCATCCCTAGATTTTAATAAACATTTATGTGTATTATGTACATATTAAATGTATTTATATAGGAATATATTTATTTATGCGTAACGCCAGAGATATCTGACCTTGGGTACACGAATAAAATTCCAAATTTCGCCAAAAGGTTCGTATTGCCAAGCAAAAGGATGCATTTGAAGATGAGCAGTTTAAAAAATGCTAAGCGGATCAAAAATCGGTAAAACAGATAAAATCACGATCAACTGTATAAAATAATTGAAAGTGGTATTGAAGGGTGAGCAAAGACAGAAAAATACTACTTCAGTGGTTTACATACAGTAGAAGGGGTCAAATTTGGATTTTTGGGGGGTCAAAATTGATATTAAAGGCTAAAATCAATACCCCTATTAATTCACCTTACGTTGTTTGGGATCGTGATTCACTACAGAAAGAGGGACTGTTTCGGTTTTAAAAATATGTTTCTAAAATAAGAGTGGGTCAAACTTATGGCTCAAGTCAGCAAAATATCGCTGAGATCAAGTAAAAATTATATAATTTTACATAAGTGTTATGGCTTCTCGTTATACCATCTTTTTACACAGTAGCACGAATATTTCTTTAAAAATTCGCTCTTATAGCCATGCTGATGATTGGAAATAAATGCTCAGTTTTTCCCTGAAAATTGGGTCGTTTTTCTTTGGCTTCGTACCTCCTTCATTCTCGTTCTCGCTTCTCTCTCAGCACTGCCTCTCGACTCTTATTATTGGCTTGTAAGAAGGAGCATGACTACATTTTGATAAATTTAGTGATAAAGTCCCCCGCTTCTCCATAAGAAAAGTATACCTACAGAAAGCAAAAGCGCATAGGTATGTAACTTACAAAAATGCCTATTTTACTAAATAAATATACCTTATCCTTCCAGCACAGGAATGAAAGACTTATTCTGTTATGGGAGGCGGTAGGACTAGAGGTAATTATGTATGAATTTTATTATTTTAGAGTAAAAAACCGGGGGAAAAAGGTATCAAGTTTAATCATTTGTGGGAGGTGGTTGGATTAGAGTGGGGGTAATTATAATATGAACTATCTCATTCGTACAGTAAAAACGTCTGCCAATTCGAGTAGGCAGTATAGCTTCCTCACACGAACGTTCTTATATCCTCATCCAGAATTAAATACTACATTAGTTAGCTTACTGTTACTATTATAAGTTCTTGAAAATCGTTTTCTTCATTGAAAGAGACAATAAGGGTATTCATAGTCCTCACTTTATTTAAAGTAAATGCTTAAGTGAACAAAAAGGAAGCATCTTCCACTTGGGCTATTCATAGTCAGTGATAAAGGAAAGGCTTAAGTCGTCCTTTAGTATTTACTTTATTCCTATTTCATAGACAATAAGTAAAGAAAAATTTTTACTTGCTGGCCTAAATAAGTAGAAAAAAATGAGGTACGTCGAAAGGTACCTTAAGCATTTCCTTATTGATCGTTTGCACTGTTCTCTTTTCATTTACGTCATCTTTTCAGTGTCATCGTTCTCGGCATTCTTGTTTCTTTTCCCAAGTTTTTTTTTCTTTTTTTTTATACGATGGATTACGAAATTTTGTTTGACTTCGATGAGTGGGATGACGAGATCGATGTAACGAAGAGCATGCGGGTGATGCATACCGGCTTCATTTTCGGTTTAAAAAATTCGTTCTTCGCACACATGCTCCATTTGGGCCCTAGTTGTGTCCCAAAACTTTGCAACCCGATCGGAATACACCCAAGGGTGTTATGAGCGAAAATGTGTATGAAAATAGGTATTTTTTGTGTTATAGTAACATGAGCTTTTCAGTATCGGTTTCCATGTTTTTGTGGGACGAGAAGACGAATATGAAGTCGATTTTGACCGAGGAGTGGAAAATTGAGGTTCTACCAAAGGTTCTGCTCCCAAAATCGATTTTTTATGAACCAGAAACCTGGGAAACTTTCTCAAATCACCATCAGTTTGTATAACAACACTAGAAAAAGTGTCAACAGGTGAATCAAGGCAATTAAATGGCACTTTCAATGATCAAAGATAATTTGAAAAAACAATTTGTTTTTTGGGGGCCAAAATTGGTGGAAACAATCAGAAATAGCTATTTCAATTATTTCACATTAAAGAAACAATAAATGAACAGCCAAAATTTCGGTGTATCCAGTAGAATAATAAATCCATGTGACAAGGACTTGGTTTATCAATTTCCTTTGCATTTTGTAAATGTTCACTCTTCGAAGTAATCCTAACGTGAGCAGGGAGTTTGCCATCGATTTTGATAGTTCCTTAAAAATTGTTCCAAAAGTTTCCAATTTGTGCATTATTGACCAACTTTATGACTTCAACTACTAATAAGATTCTGCCTAACCAAAAGTAGGATAAAACCCAATTATTTCCTTTTTTGAAGACCAGTTGGTAGTTGATTCCACTGAAAAGGCAAACCAAGGAACTACAGTAAGAACGTAATTTATATTTAAATAAGTAAACAAAGTTAAAGGGGGAGTAAAAACAAAAGGGAAGAAGGAGGGAATAGAAGGGAGGAGTAATACAGAAGGGAAAGGGGGTAAACACACGTCAATACACCTAAACGCGAGCGCCAAGTGTATAGGTAATAGAAAAGTTTTCAAAATAAAACAAAGGTTGCTTGCTCCACTGTTTACTTGTCCTGACACAGGGAGGATGCTGGACAACGGCGGTCACAACAACGGAAAACCAACAGAACGGCACGGCTAATAGCCGAGGACATATAACTAAACAAACACACACACCCTGCCAGAACTGCCAACTTACGCTCAAACCAGAGTTGGGAAAAATTTTGACTTGAATAAAGATTTTTCTTAATTTTATAAAGCAAAAGAAAAAATTTGACTTAAGTAAATATTTATCTTTACTTCGGGGAGTAATGTCTATGAAAGCGAAATCAGATAAAGCATTTCCTTAAGAAATTATTTTACTTTCAGAAGTAAATTGACGATAATCACTCTTCAATTGAAATTCTTTGGTTGTGTGCGACTGTAATTTACTGGTCAGCCTTCGGCTTGATTATAATAAATATAAGCAAGAAAAATACCTTCCTCCCTGTTACATGCTGTAGCATCTCACCGCTGTTGAAAAATGTCGCACAAGCAGCAATGAGGAGTAACCATGACTAATGTTTATATATTTTTTTATATGAAAGTAGATTCCATTCTACGAATTTTGGGACCAACCACAATCTCTACGACGAACAGATTTTCTTACACCACATGATTTTCCACCACCCTTTTTCTCCCAGAACCCATGCCTTCTCATTTTTACCCAACAGTCCCACAAATGCTTCACATCAAAAAATTTCAGCTTTGCAAGATGAACAAGAAACGTGGATCTTCAGTTTGATGCTTTCAATGTGTTTGACTGATATGCAATCCCGCTTATCGTTTTTGTCTGAAAAGTTTTTTAATGGGCACAATAGGAAGATAATGAACCAAAACAGGGTGGACTAGAGTGGGGGTAATTATATGAATTGTTTCATTTTTACAGTACAAAATACGTGAAAAAAGGAATCACTTTGTAAAAATCTCCCAAAATTCTATATTCTAATTCGCAGAATTCTATAACAGTGGGTAATGATATGACTTATCGTATTCTAACAGTATAGGTCCGGAAAAAAAGGTTTCATTGTATAACAATCACGCGGATTTCAATTTTCAGGCTTACTAGGTTACGGGTGGTGACTTGATAGGAGCGGGTAATTATATGAATTATCGTATTCTAACAGTTAAAGTCCGGGAAAAAGGTTTCATTGCATAACAATTATTACGCGGATTTCAATTTTCAGGCTTACTAGGTTACGGGTGGTGACTTGATAAGAGCGGGGTAATTATATGAATTATCGTATTCTAACAGTATAAGTCCGGGAAAAAGGTTTCATTGCATAACAATTATTACGCGGATTTCAATTTCCAGGCTTAAGTTGAGTTACGCGGGGAGTTGAGAAGAGTGGGGTAGGTACCTATTGACGTTTAAAAATAACTAATAGGCTCGGAAGGGGTGTTTCATATGGCGGAAAAAACATGTATGACAATTTCGTAAACACACACACGCTCTCGCGCACACACACGCACACACCCCTATAGTTTTTTTCACAGATTTGGATTCAGGAAGGTCTGAAACGTATTTAAATGTTGTTCTTTTTCATTCTCAGCTGAGTGTTGTCTTCTGACCAGATGAAATACATAAGGACGTCTGTTACTGCTGAGGGACGAACTAAAAATCACTATAGACTCGCTGCGGAAGGGTTTTAAACTTGCGGAAAAATTGTTATAAATATTCAACAAACCAAATAATCAATATTACTACTCAATATTACTAACCAACATTTGCTGATCTTGTTTTCCACAATTGAAGCGGTGGAGTGAGAAATTTCAGTTTTATATCACATTTCAGCGTTTCGCACCAGCATTTACCTCATCATCAGGCGCTGGTTAAACGTAAGTAGGTACCTACCTACCAAATGTTCTATACATAGGGCATCTATTCGACCAGTTATGGAAAGTGCCTCTACTTCATGTACTTCATCGTCAGTTGCCGATTTAAATATTAGGTAAGTGTTTGTTAGGGATATCTCTAGTCATAACTATTTGATACCTCAAAATTTAGATGTGAAAATGATGAATAGTTTAAGCATTGCCAACAGTATAATTATATGGGCAGTTATAGAAAAATGGAAAACAATTTAAAATTTCACCCAGTCACACATATGTGATGAGCTCAAATGTGATCAGAATTGAGTTCATTCGCTTTGTTTCATCACGCTTATTAAATGTAATACCTACACTAGGCAAAAAGATGGCACGGAATTGGCGGGGTGAATTTTTAAATTTTCACTGAAAATTTCCTACTGATAGATACTGCTACGCAGGATGGAGCGGGAAAACAATGTAACGTCGGTTTCCGAAGGTCTAACGAGATCATTCAAAATTTATTGATTACAAGAAACCTTCTAGTTGTTATATTGATTTTATCAGATTTTTAGAAACAGTCTTTGGTTTAAAAAGTTTTGCGCTAAATATGCCTCACCTCACCTTCAACAAGTTAGTGAGGTTGAACACCAGCCCCGTCACATGTGCCTTCAATATATTTTGTACCCCGTACGTCTTTTTTCTTTATCTGGGAAGGGTTCCATGATGAAAATGGTATTCAGATTACTAAATTGCTATCGGTAGGTAGGTAGTTCTGCACAGTAATACGGTTAAAGGATAATCATGATTACTTATTTGACAATGGGCAATAAAAAAATTAACGAAATAAAATAAACCAAAAAAAACTATATATATCCGCTGAGTAATGTGTATCTGTTGAGTACAGAGAAAAAGAACGAAATTACTATAGCTTGCCTTTGCTTGACTGTTGATTGGGGTCTAGTGAGGTCTGGTAACACGTGAGGAGGGCGTTCCACCTTTTTCTCCCTGGAGTCTCTTTGATGTTAGCCAAATTTAGAAAATTTATCGTTGCATGCTCTTGCACTCATCGCGCTGATTAAAAAAAAAAATAATAATAAACCAAAATTCTGCCAATTCGGGTAGGCTAGCTTAGGGAGACTAGCTTCCCTGCTTATTGTAACACGGACGTATAGAATCAGTTCTAAAAAAATTATGGCTCAAAATTATTGAATAGCAACAAATATAGTAAGTAATCATAAATTACCTAATATTATGCGTAAATGATTTAAGTAAACATTTATTCAACATATCACGTTCGCGTATTGAAATCCGCGTGATTTTCATACAGTGATAGGTACCTTTATTCACGGGTTTTAAACTGCAAGACTGAAGTAATCCACATAATTACCCTCACTCAAGTCCTACCACCTCCCATAAGAGAATAAGAGTTTGAAAACTGAAATCCCGAGAATTTTACACAATAATACCCCCCCCCCCCCCCGCCACCCCACAAGAAATTCTATACTGTAAGGATGAAGTAATTCATATAACTACTCCTACTCCTGAAAAAGAATAAGCTTGAAAAAAGAAATCCGCGTGATTTATACATAATGATAACTTCCCCCCCACCCACCCCACTGATTTTATACAATAAGAATGAGATAAATCATATATTTACCCCCGCTACTAGTCCTACCACCTTACGTAACAGAAAATGCTTGAAAATGGAAATCTGCTTGATTCTTACACAGTGATACCTTTTTCCAAGGATTTTATACGGCAATAATGAGGTAATTCATATAATTACTCGCACTTTATTCCTAGCATCTCCTGTAACAGAATAAGTTTGAAAATCGAAATCCGCGTGATTTTTACACAATGATACCTTTATTCACGGTTTTATACTGCAAGAGTGAGGTAATTCATATAATTACCCCCACTCTAGTCCAACAACCTCCCATGACAGAATAAGTTTGAAAATTTAAATCTCCGTGAATTTTAAACAATTATACCTTTTCCCTCCGATTTTATACTGTGAGAATGAGGTAATTCATATAATTACCCCCACTCCTGAAACAGAACAAGCTGGAAAAACGAAATCAGCGTGATATCTACACCTTCATTCATCTTTTTTCCCCCGATTTTATAATATAAAGATGAGATAAATCAAATAATTACCTCCACTCTAGTCTTACCACCTCCTGTAACACGATAAGCTTGAAAATTCAAAAATTTAAAAAACCCCTCGAATTTTAAACAATGATACCTTTTAGAGAGAATTCATGAATAATTACCCCCACTCTAGTCCCACCACCTCTCATAACAGAATACGCTTAAAATGTGAAATCTGTGTGATTTTTACATAATGCTACTTTTTTCCGGGATTTATTAAGCAAAATAAGATAATTCACAAATAATTACACCCACTCCAGTCCTACCATCTCCCTTAAAATAAGACTGAAACTTGAAATCCGCTAATTTTACATGACGATACCTTTTTTCCACGATTTTTTATTGTAAAAATGAGATGATTCATAAATAATTACCCCCACTCCAGTCCAGCCACCTCCCATAACAGAATAAGCTTGAAAATGGAAATCCGCGTGGTTTTTACGTAGTGATACCCTTTTTCTTGAGTTTTTAACTGTAAGAATGAGATAAGTCATAAATAATTACCCCCACTCTAGTCCAACAACCTCCCATAACAGAATAAGCTTGAAAATGGAAATCCGTGTGATTTTTACAGAATGACTCCTTTTTCCCCGATTTTTTCTGTAAGAATGAGAAAATTCATATAATTACCCCCACTACTAGTCCTACCACCCCCCATAACAGAATAAGCTTGAAAATCGAAATCCGCGTGGTTTTTACGTAGTGATACCGTTTTTCCCGAGTTTTTAATAGTAAGAATGAGATAAGTCATAAATAATTACCCCCACTCTAGTCCAACAACCTCCCATAACAGAATAAGCTTGAAAATTGAAATCCGTGTGATTTTTACAGAATGACTCCTTTTTCCCCGATTTTTTCTGTAAGAATGAGAAAATTCATATAATTACCCCCACTACTAGTCCTACCACCCCCCATAACAGAATAAGCTTGAAAATCGAAATCCGCGTGGTTTTTACGTAGTGATACCGTTTTTCCCGAGTTTTTAATTGTAAGAATGAGATAAGTCATATATAATTACCCCCACTCTAGTCCAACAACCTCCCATAACAGAATAAGCTTGGAAATTGAAATCTGCGTGATTTTTACAGAATGACTCCTTTTTCCCCGATTTTTTCTGTAAGAATGAGAAAATTCATATAATTACCCCCACTACTAGTCCTACCACCCCCCATAACAGAATAAGCTTGAAAATCGAAATCCGCGTGGTTTTTACGTAGTGATACCGTTTTTCCCGAGTTTTTAATTGTAAGAATGAGATAAGTCATAAATAATTACCCCCACTCTAGTCCAACAACCTCCCATAACAGAATAAGCTTGAAAATTGAAATCCGTGTGATTTTTACGGAATGACTCCTTTTTCCCCGATTTTTTCTGTAAGAATGAGAAAATTCATATAATTACCCCCACTACTAGTCCTACCACCCCCCATAACAGAATAAGCTTGAAAATCGAAATCCGCGTGGTTTGTACGTAGTGATACCGTTTTTCCCGAGTTTTTAATTGTAAGAATGAGATAAGTCATAAATAATTACCCCCACTCTAGTCCAACAACCTCCCATAACAGAATAAGCTTGAAAATGGAAATCCGTGTGATTTATACATAATGACTCCTTTTTCCCCGATTTTTTCTGTAAGAATGAGAAAATTCATATAATTACCCCCACTACTAGTCCTACCACCCCCCATAACAGAATAAGCATGAAAATCGAAATCCGCGTGGTTTTTACGTAGTGATACCGTTTTTCCCGAGTTTTTAACTGTAAGAATGAGATAAGTCATAAATAATTACCCCCACTCTAGTCCATCAACCTCCCATAACAGAATAAGCTTGAAAATTGAAATCCGTGTGATTTTTACAGAATGACTCCTTTTTCCCCCATTTTTTCTGTAAGAATGAGAAAATTCATATAATTACCCCCACTACTAGTCCTACCACCCCCCATAACAGAATAAGCTTGAAAATCGAAATCCGCGTGGTTTTTACGTAGTGATACCGTTTTTCCCGAGTTTTTAACTGTAAGAATGAGATAAGCCATAAATAATTACCCTCACTCTAGTCCAACAACCTCCCATAACAGAATAAGCTTGAAAATTGAAATCCGTGTGATTTTAACAGAATGACTCCTTTTTCCCCGATTTTTTCTGTAAGAATGAGAAAGTTCATATAATTACCCCCACTACTAGTCCTACCACCCCCCATAACAGAATAAGCTTGAAAATCGAAATCCGCGTGGTTTTTACGTAGTGATACCGTTTTTCCCGAGTTTTTAATTGTAAGAATGAGATAAGTCATAAATAATTACCCCCACTCTAGTCCAACAACCTCCCATAACAGAATAAGCTTGAAAATTGAAATCCGTGTGATTTTTACAGAATGACTCCTTTTTCCCCGATTTTTTCTGTAAGAATCGGAAAATTCATATAATTACCCCCACTACTAGTCCTACCACCCCCCATAACAGAATAAGCATGAAAATCGAAATCCGCGTGGTTTTTACGTAGTGATACCCTTTTTCTTGAGTTTTTAACTGTAAGAATGAGATAAGTCATAAATAATTACCCCCACTCTAGTCCAACAACCTCCCATAACAGAATAAGCTTGAAAATGGAAATCCGTGTGATTTTTACAGAATGACTCCTTTTTCCCCGATTTTTTCTGTAAGAATGAGAAAATTCATATAATTACCCCCACTACTAGTCCTACCACCCCCCATAACAGAATAAGTTTGAAAATCGAAATCCGCGTGGTTTTTACGTAGTGATACCCTTTTTCCTGAGTTTTTAACTGTAAGAATGAGATAAGTCATAAATAATTACCCCCACTCTAGTCCAACAACCTCCCATAACAGAATAAGCTTGAAAATGGAAATCCGTGTGATTTTTACAGAATGACTCCTTTTTCCCCGATTTTTTCTGTAAGAATGAGAAAATTCATATAATTACCCCCACAACTAGTCTTACCACCCCCCATAACAGAATAAGCTTGAAAATCGAATTCCGCGTGGTTTTTACGTAGTGATACCCTTTTTCCTGAGTTTTTAACTGTAAGAATGAGATAAGTCATAAATAATTACCCCCACTCTAGTCCAACAACCTCCCATAACAGAATAAGCTTGAAAATGGAAATCCGTGTGATTTATACATAATGACACCATTCCCCCCCAATTTTTTACTCTAAGAATAAGATAATTTTCATGTATTTATCCTCACTCTAGTCCCAACACCTCTCATAACAGAATGGGCTTGATAATTGAAATACGGGTGATTTTTACATAATGCTAAATTTTTTCCGGTTGTTTACTATAACAGTAAGATAATTCATAAATAATTACCCCCACTCTAGTCCAACCACCTCCTGTTAAAAAATAAGCTTCGAAATCGAAATCCGCTAGATTTTTACACAATGATACCTTTTTTCACGGATTTTATGCTGTACGAATGAGATAATATGATTTGTAACACCATCTCCTATTGAACAAGTCAGTCCCAAGTCTGGAAGTACAAGTTGCAAACGTGAAGGTGAAGGGGAAGTTTGTGTGAGGCGGGTAACAGGCCCAAGTTCTGAAGGGGATAATCTTGAAGGAATTCCTCTGTGATACAGGAATAGGGTTAATGAA
Source organism: Leptopterna dolabrata (assembly GCA_954871275.1). Taxonomy (NCBI): domain Eukaryota; kingdom Metazoa; phylum Arthropoda; class Insecta; order Hemiptera; family Miridae; genus Leptopterna; species Leptopterna dolabrata. Next base: position 26,950 of record CATPAC010000142.1, read on the forward strand.
CACCCTGCCCTGTCTCCTTCAAGCTGAATAACACCAACCTATATGGCACCCATGTCTTGCGGTATAGTCTAGAGGAGACGTCTAAAAATCTGTTCAATACAGCCGGTGTTCATTAACTTCAGGTGTTCGTTAAGGAGAGAAAACGTGTATATATATATATATATATATATGTATGTGTCATTCCAGACGATAACTCTCGAAAGAATTGAGATAAAAAGTTCAAATTTGCACGAAAAATCTGTCTTGGCAATCGACAGGCTAAGTTCGAAGATGGGCAGAATCGGGTCACCCTAAGGGGGAGTTTTGGGGATTTTTAGGGGGGGGGGAAATTACCCATAAATTCCCAAAATGAAAAAGTCTGACAAGTGACACCTCATTTTAAAGGTTTTTGTACGCTGAACACGATGGTGAAATCAGAATTGCGATATCTCATTCCATTCTCAAACTGGAGCACTTTGAAGATGAAGGAACGTGGTTATTTCTTGAGATGTTCTTCCTGGTTCGTCTGCTCTAATCTGATAACGGAATGGGATATCGCAATTATGACTTCACCATCGTGTTCAGCGTTGGAAAATCTACAAACCGAGGTGTTACTCGGCAAAAAATGGAACAAAAAATTTGTTACGTACCCAATACCTACTCTTCTGGTATTCAAAACATTTTTGATTTCCCCCTCCCCCTCCTTCCACCCCAAATTTTACTTTGCGTAAAACTACTCCTGTTTTAATTTTGTATCAAGTTGGGAAAACATTGGCCGAAAATTAATTTTCAGAAAATTTTAGGCGGAGGAGGAAGATGCCGAAAACTTCGAAAATTCGCTCTTATAGCCATGCTGCATGACTGTGGTTTTTTTGACTTATGATTTGATTGGCGTATAGTTACCGATATTTTACTAACTTTATTATGACAAACTTTCATTCATTTTTATTTTATTTTACAGTTATTGTAGGGTGCATAGGCCTATAGTCAGTTTGTACTATCATGTTGTACTAAAGTAACATAAGTAAGAAATTGTAAAATGTAATAGGCTTATTTTGTTACTTTTACTAAATGCATTTATGTGTTATTGAATTTATTATGTTTATTGTACGATATTTCTATCACTTATTTAACCCTCAGTTTTGACTTATATTTAGCTATATAAATATGGAAATTCCGATATTTTTCACCCGCAATTTTTGTACCGTCGATATGTTGCTTGCGATATATCGGAAAACCGATATATCGATTTACTTAAAATTTTTGCCGTCCCTAGCCACGAGACGTATCAAAACCGACTGATTATTGCCAAAGAAAAGATGGAAAAACTGCTGGGAAATCTCTTGACATGGAAAGGAAGGGCCCATTTGGTTCAGGTTGAGCTCAGGCGTCTGCCTATGTGTGGTAGGTAGGGGAATGTTTAAGTATCGATACTGTTTTCCCAGTATCGGAGCCGATACTTTTTTTATCCCTCACATTTCATCAGTTTCAACACCTACTACGTGTAGGTACTATTGACAGTACCTGTAACTAGATTGATGGGAGACCAACCACTTCAACAAATTAAAGAAAGTTAATGTACCACCACCTACAGCTCTCAGTGAGAATCAGCTGTCCTCCATTTAGTAGGAAGGGCCAACAACATGTTAACCCAACCAAGCAACCAACCAACCTAACTCAATAGCTTTTTGATTGGATTTTCTGTGTTCTTTCTTGTTTCTGATGTGATTGTGCCGAAATTAACGAAATAATGTCATACCTTGTCTTGTTATTTCAATAATTTTGAAAAACAAGCGCCCAAACAAAAAAAAGGTTTCTAATAAAAAAAAAGAAGTGATTTATTGTTTCGTTCATTTTATAATATTACCTATCCTGAAATAATTCTTCGCTAGGCTGATGATAGTATTTTATCTTATGTAAAAACGTGGGATGTGATAATATTCAATGTCACGCTGACGGAGAGAGAACAAAATCGACATTTCCACCCATTTTTGAAAAAGTATCGAAAAGTATCGATACTCTGAAAGTATCATATCGATACTTTTAGATGTATCGATACGATATATATATCGATACTTCTGAAGTATCGGACATCAGTAATGTGTGGAGCCATGGGGTGCCGCTCATGAGGAGAGTCTGGCCAGAGCCCACTCCGGCCGTGGGGGTTCGGCCATTTCCGCTGCCTCCTACTGCTTTACAGCATGTGATATCTGTTGTTTCAGAAGCCAACCTCTTACGAGGTAATTCGATAGCTCAGTGGTATCGACATCTACCTTCCGAATGGTAGATCGTTGGTTCGAGACCAGGGACATAGAAAGTTTTTTTGTCACCGACACTTTCATAAGATCAGTTTTTGTTCGTTAGGGCTTCGAAACCATGATTTCCTGACAGATTATTGATTTGAACAGCTTCTATAATTTATTATTACTTAATAAGCGATTGATGGAGTAGTAGCTAGGTACTTAACTTTATATTTACAAATAATAATCGCTGCCAGATATATGTGACCAACATTTAGTGGCTATAACCGTAGTGGTGACTAAATTTGCAAGGAAATGGTATATTTTTAAAAAGCCATTTTGCCCGCACAAAAATTAGGAGGGCAACGAAATGAAAATAATGGTAACATAAGTAAAAAATATATATTTTATTCATTTACGAGATTACAATTCACAGCTTATTGCCCATGGAACTTCTGACTATTCCCATAATTATCACAAAATATATAGGTATTTCCCTTGGAGAAATAAACGATAATGACAAAATTATACACTAGTCTCAGTATTACCCACCCTCTTGAAAATGTTATTCTAGAGAAAGCTTATCAAATCAAAATACTTAGTACAATTTAGTCTCTTTTAGGTTATAACTAGGTACTTAGATTAGTGTCACAAATACTGAACGTGGAGAAAAAAAAATCGAGAGGAAAATTACCCAAGGCAACGACTTCATTTTTATATTATAATATCACGACAATATCACATTTAATCAACCTTTTAATGAATATTTAAATGCATTTTACTCATTTGCGAGATTACAGCTTATTCTTGAGAAATTAGGTAAGTACCTATGGAACTTTTGACTATTATAATAACTATCACAGAATATTATTATAAATTATAATAGCATGACAATATCACATGTAATCAACCTATCACGACTGTTTTGTCCAGCAATTCTTTATATATTGACTTCGAATCATGCTATAATCTTATTACTATTTTATAAAATTTAGCTCATTTTGGTTCATGGTAACTAAGGAAAGTGCGAAGTACGGCGGACGGATAGAAATTGGTTCATTCATTTGCGGAGTCTACGTACTACCTTGGAACGAAAAACCATCAAATTTTGAGGGGGCGTTAACATTTTTTTTATCATGCTCGATTCTAAAGGAATAAGTTGAAAATAACCAAAATTGAATGTAGTTCGATACAGTTGAAAATAGCCGAAATTAATGAAAATAACCAGAATATCACGCTAATATCAAAGAGTTATCAATAATATAATATCTAGTGACTCGGAACAATTTTATGTTAATTTTGTAGTTAATGTTGTAGGGTCTTCTTTTTCAATGCTGGTTGATGGGAGTTTGAAGGACGACTGAGATCCAGGTGTTTTTGAAACCGTTATTTACTGAGAAACACAAGCTTTCAACTGCCCTCAGTTGTTCCTGATAAGAAAACTTATCTTAATTCTGGTAAACGTGAAGACGACTGTCTGAGGGCAGTTGGAAGCTTGTGTTTCTCAATGGTTTCAAAAAACACCTGGATCTCAATCGTCCTTCAAACTCCCATTGACTACTCCGGCACGCCTCGAATCCGCTGCATAATAAGCAAGCGTATAATTTCCCACCAGCCATGACTATTCTCATGTTGTTTTAACGCAAATGACTTGTCACTGTAATCAATGATAAGTAATAATGATAAGTAAACTGATAAGAAAGTGATAAGGATACGAGCCGATCGCGGAGGGCGGAACCACGGAACAGCAAATTCCCCGCGGAAACAGGCGGAAATGGCCGAACACCCACGGCCGGAGTGGGCTCTGGCCAGACTCTCCTCCGCTCATGACTACCCCCACTCCCACCCGGGGAAAGCCGTTCGGCACCACGAACGGGTCGGGACAGCGGTGGTCCTCAAAGCTGCGTTCACATGGATGCGGAAAGGGCGGAAATGCGTAACGTGCGGAAACTGCGGAAAAGTAGTGGGGGGACCTGCGGAAGTGCGGAATGTGTTCACATGGATGCGGAAAGGAGGTGCGGAAACTTCCGTTGCCTTGACAACGATGATAAACAAACCGGCTTTTTTCCCGCCCAGCTTCGCTCTCGCGCACATAGCTTAAGCTAGGTTCACATGGATGCAGAAAGTGCGGAGCGGAAAGTGCGGAACGCCACCTGATTGGCTGGAGCAAAGGATCGAGTGGGGGGACTCCTTCCGCAGGTCGACTTTCGGAGCGGACTGTACGCGTACTGGAGATTTTGATATTTCCCGCGCCGCACGAGAGCGCGATGCCTTTGCGCACCCCCCCCCCCCCCCCCCCCCCACCGCCGTGTCCATCATTATTGTTTTTATTGTGGTCTTTATTGACCGTGTTTCTTGCTTTTTCGCTAAAACGTTACTTCGCAAACTCATTACCATGAGTATGCATCTAGACATATATTTCAATGAAGGTTTAATTGACCTGGTGAGAAATAAACCGGAGATTTGGGACCCCAAGTCCCCAAATCATCGGAATCGGGAGTTGGTGAAGCGGTCGTGGGAGGAGATCGCAGTCGTTCTCAATACAAATCGTAAGTGAAATGAAGTACCAACTTACTTTTATCTATTTTACTCAATATAGTACGGATCAGCCTCTACTGTATGGTCTTTCCATATCCACTTGCAGTTCATCCCAACAAGCAACGTTGGTAGGTACCTACCTACCCGGTTGAGTTGCAAGTTGATAATTTTAGATGAAATAGTGAAGGTGTTCCAGTTCCCTTCGTACCGACTACTACTTGTACGGCACTGATTAGCTATAGGAATGAAGTGTTCTGTACTTGTTTGCAGCTGAACACGCGAAGACGAGGTGGAGGACCATCCGCGAACGCTTTATCAAGGAGGAGAAGAAGGTTTATTTACCTATATAATATGTGTAGGTTAGATAATAAATGTTCCTGTTCATTGGACATGAAGTATATGTATAATGTTTGTTTGTGTTGAATACGAGACCATACGAGGCTGTGCCCTTATTTTTATGTGGTTTGTGGCTAAAGCACTGTTAGGTACGTTCATGTACCTATACCTATATATGTGTAGGTTAGATAATAATATGTTCCTGTTCATTGGATATGAAGTATATGTATAATGTTTGTTTGTGTTGAATACGAGACCATACGAGGCTGTGCCCTTATTTTTATGTGGTAATAAATAATTGTGGTAAATAATAAAGAATGTCGTGAGTCCCTCCCGGGAACACTCCACTAGTAACTTTAAGCTCTCACCAATATTCTTATGTCAAACTTAGTTTCCGTCAATAAACAACTGAGTGGGGAGACAGGCCACAGAACCCAGGGACACAACCTGGAGCCCCACCACCAACTCCCAACAGGGAGTTGGAGGGAGAGGCCTCCAGTTCCTATATAACCCTGGATCCTGGGGCTTTAGCCTCATTCGACACTTCCTCTAACTAGCTCTCTCTCTTCTCTCCTCTACCTTGCTCCCCCTCTCAGATGATCGGTGGATTACCGCCGCCTGAGAATACCTTCTCCTTCTTGTCTAGATGATCGGTGGACTACCGCCGCCTAGACAAGCACCTCCTCTCTCAAACCTAGATGATCGGTGGATTACCGCCGCCTGGGCAAATTCCTACACTCACCTCTATCTCCCCTTAACCGGGCGTAGATGATCGGTGGATTACCGCCGCCTGCGCCTTTCCTTTCCTCACGCCACCGTGATGAAATTCTAAATTCATCACAGTGGTGAACCCGACGTTCACACAACCTTCTTCCTTCTTTTCCCACCTCATGTGTCGCCCCCAGTCATGTTCAGTTCGGTGTCCCCAATTTTAAGTTCATATTCAGTCAAAACAGTCAGTGTTCAATTCGCAATTTTTGGCCCACCCTCAACCGCTCGGCAATCACGCAGCTCTCAACTCTCCGCCACACGCACCTCCGCCACCGAATTTTGCGATTTTCAAATTTGCACTCTAAATTTGAATTTTGACATTTCAGACCACCGCTATGGACCCGAACACGACATCACCCCCACTCCTCCGGCCATCCACGCTACAGCCGCCCGCCGCCCCGACGACGGACGCACCGGCCGCTGCGGACAACCCCTTCACCACCCTCTCGCCGCCCGGCTCCACCCCATCAACCGCCGCCGCTGCGGCCGCTGCACACGCCGCCGCCGACGTCACGACGACTTCTGCGTCATTCCCCTTATCACTTCCCCCCTTCTACTCACACGACCCCGCTCTCTGGTTCTTTCAGGTTGACGCTGCGTTTTCGGCCGCCAACATCCGCAGCCAGAGGACTCGCTACTCCCGCATCATCTCCCTGCTGCCGTATGACATCCTCCTCCAGACGTCAGACATCTCCCCCGACGCCGCCGCCGCATACGACGACCTCCGCAGCCGCCTCATCACCCTCTACCAGCCGTCCAAGATCGCACGTGTCGCAGCGCTCTCGCAGCCGCAGCACCTCGGCGACCTCAAGCCCTCCCACCTCTACCGCCGTCTGCGTCATCAGCTGCAAGGCATAATGACGGCCGACATCGCACGGACCTTCTGGCTGCGAGCCCTCCCCCACCCCATACAGATGGCGCTCGCCAGCCACCTCGACGGCCCGGATGAGCCCCTCCTACAACTCGCTGACACAGTCCACGACCTCGCCGCAGCCGCCAGTGTCACCGAGGTCCACGCACCCCGCACCACCACACCACGGCGGGACCGCACGCCGTCGCGGGAACGCCGCCGACCCCCTTCCCTCAACCGGCGCCGCTCCCTCTCCGTCGAGCGCCGCCAGACCCCCTCCGCCGAACGCCGACGCCAACGTTCACCCGAACGCCGCACCACTCCCCCTCGTGAACAACGTAGGGGAAAGTCTCCGACCGCTGCGACGCCCTCCACCACGCATCGCCCCTCCAAGACTGACTACCTCCCTGCGGACCCCCCCCACCGATGTTTTTACCATGTAAACTTCGGTGGGGAGGCCCGCAAATGTCAGCCCCCCTACTCCTTCCCCTCCAAGCAGGGAAACGCGGACGCCCGCCGGTATATCCGGCGGGCCCCCCTCCTCGCCAACACGGGGGCGACCCCCACCAACCCCCCCAGCCCGCATTCACACCACCACCGCCAAGCCACGCTACCCCTCCTACGCCGCCGCCACGGCCGCCAACCTCCCGGCCACGCCTACCAGCTCCGCCAAACCCCTCAACCCACCATCGACCGTTCCCCCACCTCGGAACGGCCCCTCCACGCCCGCCTCCAGGGCAGCCACCCTTCCGGCCTCCACTCACGCCGCCGCTACCGTTCCCCCAGCTCGGAACGGAACCTCCACGCCCGCCACCAGGGCGACCAACCTTCCGGCCACCACTCACGCCGCCGCTACCGTTCCACCACCCCGGAACGGCACCTCCACGCCCGCCACCAGGGCAACCAACCTTCCGGCCGCCACTCACGCCGCCACTACCGTTCCCCCTCCCCGGACCGACCCCTCCACGCCCGCCACCAGGGTGACCAACCTTCCGGCCGCCACTCACGCCGCCGCTACCGTTCCCCCTCCCCGGAACGACCCCTCCACGCCCGCCACCAAGGCAGCCACCCTTCCGGCCGCCACTCACGCCGCCGCTACCGTTCCCCCACCCCGGAACGGGAAAGGACCGCCCCGCGTCTCCTTCGCAGGGGACAAACCACCGCCAACACAACCACCCATCAACTCCGACAACCCAAACCCCGCCCAGCCGCCACCCCCCACCGCCTCCGCCATTTTACCTCACTCCACCCCAGCCCACCAACGCCTCTTCCTCAGGTGCAGCAAAACCAGCATTCCGTTCCTCATGGACACAGGGGCGGCGCTCTCAATTTTCCCCAACAACATCCTCCGTCGACAGGCGCGTTGTTATCGGCAACTTCTCTACGCCGCCAACGGTACCACCATCCCCTCGTACGGGACGTACCGCTCATCCATCTACATGAGCGGGCTCGCGTACGAGTGGGAATTTACCGTGGCGGACGTGGAGAAGGCAATCCTGGGGGCCGACTTCCTCGCATATTTCGGCCTCCAGGTTGACGTCCGAAAGGCGCGCCTGATCGACCCCTCCACCCACAAACCGATCCCCGGTTTCATCCACACGATCGACCGCCCACCAACCGAGTTCGAAGCCCTCCTCCACCACTATAAACCCCAGCGCCGCCCCTCAGCACATATCTCCACAATTCAACATTTTATAGAAACCACTGGCCCCCCCATCTCCGCAAAAGCCCGCCGCCTCCACCCATTCCAACTCTCCCAGGCCCGGCGGCACTTCAACAAGCTCATCGCAGATGGAATTATCCGCCCCTCAAAATCCCCTTGGGCTTCACCACTCCACATAGTGCAGAAGCCCAACGGGGATATCCACCCCTGCGGCGATTACCGCCGTTTAAACGCAAAAACAACACCTGACCTGTATAATGTCCCCCACCTTCGAGATTTCTCCTCCCACCTCCACAACACGACCATTTTTTCAACCCTCGACATCTCTAGAGCCTTCCACCACATAAACATACACCCACCCGACATACCAAAAACCGCTATCATAACACCCTTCGGCCTTTTTGAATATGTCAAAATGGGTTTCGGCCTCAGAAACGCGGCCCAGACATGGCAACGCTATATGGATAATATCCTACGGGGACTACCATTTGTGTTCTGCTTTTTAGATGACATCCTGATCGCCTCCCGAAACCCACAAGAACACCTGACACACCTCAAGCAAATCCTGGACATCTTCTCTGCCGAAGGCCTCGACATCAACACAGACAAATGCGTCCTCGCCCAACCCTCCGTCCGCTGCCTCGGCCACCAAGTCTCCTCCGACGGTATCAAGCCACTCCCGGACAAGGTGCACACTCTCACGGATTTTCCCCAGCCCCGCACCGTCTCGGAACTTCGCCGTTTCCTGGGTATGTTAAACTTTTACCTTAGACACATCAAACACGCTGCACAACACCAACAACCACTCATACACGCCATCCCACAACCAGCCAACAAAAACGATAACCGCCCCATACCCTGGACCCCCGCCCTTACAACCGCCTTCCAAACTTGTAAAAAGGACCTAGTGGACGCCGCTCTATTAGCCCATCCCGACCCCCACGCTCCCCTCTCCATCACAACCGATGCGTCCGACTGGGCCATCGGGGCAGTGCTCCATCAGCACACCGGCGCCACCCCCCAACCCCTTGGTTTCTTTTCAAAAACTCTGTCCCCGACCCAAAAAAATTACTCAACCTTCGACAGAGAACTCCTCGGCATCCACGAAGCCATCAAACACTTTCGTGACTTCGTGGAGGGCAGGCAGTTCTCTGTCATCACTGATCATAAGCCCCTCACCCACACCCTCCTCCAAAACCGCAAATCCGCCTCCCCGCGTCGCCTCCGGCAGCTCGAATTTATCGGACAGTTCACGTCCGATATTCGCTACCTGCCGGGGGCCGACAACTGCGTGGCGGACGCGCTATCCCGCCCCACTCCCGCGCCGGTGGAGGAGCTACTGCCTTTCCCCTCCCCACAAATCATCCAATCACACCAAACTCCAGCTTCCGACCCCGCACTCTCCAACCTCATCTCCGCCTCCAAATTGGAACAACTGCCTCCCCTCAACCTCTGGTGCGACGTAACGGCCGATTCACCGCGCCCTTACGTCCCACCAGAGCTGAGACGGCAGTTGTTCCTCCACTACCACTCACTCCATCATCCCGGCATCCGGGCGAGCCGGGACCTCATCAAGACGCGGTACTTCTGGCCCCACATAAACACAGATATCCGTACCTGGGTTCTGGGGTGCCAGAAGTGCCAGCAATTTAAGGTCTCGGCTCACCCCCATGTACCTCCTCAACCCATTCCCGACTCCCTCCCGTGGGAACACGTCCATCTCGATCTGGTCGGCCCTCTTCCCCCCTCCGAGGGGAAGAGGTACTGCCTCACCATGATCGACCGTGCAACCAATTGGGTTGAGTGCATCCCACTCGCCCACATCACCGCGGACGCCGTCGCCGCGGCCTTCCTAAGTCAGTGGATCAGCCGCTACGGCTGTCCGCGGACACGCACGGTCGATCAGGGGAGGCAGTTTGAATCAGCCCACTTTGCCGACCTGCTCCGTTCCCTCGGGATTCAAAAAATCCGCACCACTCCTTATCACCCCCAATCCAACGGGAAAATAGAGCGGTGGCACTCGGTCCTTAAACAAGCCATCTCCACATCAGCCACATCCCCCTCATGGACCAAAACCCTCCCCTATGTCCTACTCAGCCTTCGTACTTCCGCCCGTCCTTCAGACAACACAAGTCCCGCACAACACGCTTTTAGAGACCCTCTCCGTTTACCAGCCGACATTTTCACTCCACATAACACCCCGTCCATTAACAGGGAACCGCTCCGCACTTCAACACCGACAAACGACACCACCTACCCCAAACGCTTTTACACCGCCACTCACATGTACTTGAAAGAGCCCGGCATGCATAAAACCTTTCAACCCCTTTATGCCGGGCCCTTTCAAGTCATCCGCACAACACCGACCACCGCGACCCTGCTAATGGACGGGAAACCCCACACTGTCCCGTTAGCCAGGTGCAAGCCCGACCCTGTGCTCCCTCACCCAACATCCACCATCAGTCTCCCGCCGTCCGTTCGCCATGTCGCACCTATCCCAACCACACTTGTCACCCCCGTCGCCGTTTCCGGATTTCGATTCGGATCCGGAAATGGCGGCCATACTCCGGGACGTTTTCGTCCCGGACCCGCTATCCCCCCTACCCCCTTCGCCTGGGCCAACATCATCGCTTTTATTCGTCCCGCAAAGGATTACCGGGTTACCTCCCCAGCCCCGGCGGTGGAAGTACCCCCAGTGGCGGATACTGCGCGAATTTCGCGCAGCACAAGCCACCGGGGTACACCCTCCCTACACCCCCGTCGACCCGTTAATGGCCCCCATTCTCCGCGAGTTCCGCCTCGCGGAACTCATGCCCCCCCCACCCCCCGTTCACATCAACACCCCCCCTGTCACTCACAAACAACCGCCTCCCGATTTCCGACCCCAAATTTCCGCCCCCCAATTTTCGATCTTCGACCCCCCCGTTTCACAATCTCCCCCACCAACCCCCCAAATCAGCAAACCCCCAACACCCCCTACCCCCCCAACACCGCCGGGGATATCCCCAATAGTTTCCGCCGGGACAAAACGGCCCGGGCGGCGAAACGGACGGAGGGAGCGTCCCCACATCCCCCGTGAGTAGGGTATCTCTGTACAAGGAGCAGAAGCAGCCTTGACCTTGGGCTCCGTTGCTCCGGGAGCGTGTATCCTAATTAGCATACTGGTGAGTAACTATATATTTTGGCCTGTACAAAATCCGGGAGCATCTCCCCGAGCCCCGCAGCTGTGACATTGGGAACAGTTGATAAGGTTGATTGTTTCTGGGATCCATTGTAGATTTGTTGGGGGAGCGGGGGGGAGGGTGTATGTAGAAAATGTCCTAGTGTGTGGGTACATAGCTGTTGTTCAGAAGGGTCATCGATCCCGCGTCCCGGGGAACATACTCGCGGTCATTTATCAAGTTCAGGGGATATCCCAACCAAATTTTATCGACTTAGTTTAGCTAAAGTAGGTTTCAGGATAGGAACGTTGAAAAATAAATTCGATTACTATTGTATATATATTATGCAGTTTATCAAACGTGTAATTAAATCCAGTCAGAGTCATTCGGTTTTGGCTGGGAACGAGCATAATCGCTGCCCTTAACATTGAGAATGTGTTGACAATATGGAAAAAATCTTGCATGATCGCTCCAAGGATCGTCGTGTAGCTCCCAGTCCTTCATGGATCCGTTGCAGCTATAACAGCAAACGATGTCTCCTACTTGCTCACGATAATGAAAGCCGGCGCTGCAAAGCTCTGGAACGAGGTGTGTAAGAACCTTTGGCCACATCCTAAAGGTTTCTAACCTTCCATCGTAAGTATTGAGTAGTGAGTCATCAACAGTACTTGTCTTCTCACCAGTCCCACAAACATCAGTGTCTAAAGTGTCCGGCTGTACAAGACGTGATTCCTCACAGGCAATCGATACATTGTTAGTAGCTTCTGGGGACTTAACAAAAGTACAATTTGGACTCCAAATTGCATGCTGTTTGAGGGGGTCGCCCGTGACTAGCCATCTGTCAATACAAATGTTGCAAAAAGGGCACTGCACCTGTTTGACATTCTCATGGTAGAAAAAACCTGCTCGAGCCATCTCATCCGGTTTTGGCTGAGTTAAAGAGCTATCTACGAAACTGGCTAACCTAGCCGACTCCTTGAAGTACTTATTCGAGCTCATGCTTACAGTTCAACTTTGCAAACAACAATGACTAAAGTTGTCTATTATGGCTTGTATTTATACTAAAATGTGGGCTGGTGGGGGAAAAAAAATACAGACACATATAAAGTAAAGGGAATGTATTAAAACCAATCTTATTCAATAGCTCTTCAAATAATGTTGTTTTATAACTGAGCAAATAACATGGGCAAGTATCCACAGCATCGACGTCAGGTGAGTTTTCATCCTTGTAGTATGCCCAAGTACATGTGTTGAAGTGATGTCCATAGGGGGAGTCCACAAAGTAGCTTCCAAGATGTCCCTGTTCCAGGTCGTGAATATCTCGCATCAACTTGTACAACTGCGTCATAGTCCTGCAAAAATCCATGTAGGGCAGGTACTTGAGGAAGATGTGGTAGGCGGGTATAGAGGCGAGCCGCACGAGTCCGGTTGTTTCATATGTGTGTACAGAAGGACTCGTCATCAAAACGTCTGAAATGACCTCTACCGCCTGGAGGGCATGTTCTTCCTTGTAGTCGTGTTGCTCTCCCATCTCGGCGGAGAACGATGACGAGTTGCGCAACAAAAAGCACAAAGAAAAGTGTCAAGAAGAAGTACAGCAAAAACGTATTGGGCGATGCCTGATCCTCCCCTCTCAATTCAAAAAAGAAAACAATGGTGGAGGAGAAGTTCAAGTTTGAACGATGCTCGACAGGTTGGGGTGTAGTAGTGTTAACCAAACTGGTATGATTTGAAACCAAATGTTTACAAATGTCTCCCAAACGATCCTTGACATCCGATGGTATACCGGTTTTGAGCTGGGCAAATCCTTCCACAAGATGCTCGAGAGAATGCTCACCACAATCCATGAACGAGAGCTAACTGCAACTGAACATCTTCAATTCGTGCGCTCATCATAAAAGCCCAAGTCAAAAAGTGGAGTGGAAGCGGGGTTTTGGTCAGTGCTGGTAGTGGTGGTGGAGGTAGAAAACGTGTTAGCACCCCCACCAGTTGAAGTCAGATCTCTCATTTTATCCAAAACAGCATCAATAGTTGACAGCAAACTCACCAGATTTGAAGTCGCTTTTGCATTAAGTGTAACGCTGTGCGGGTCTGTTTTCAAAAGTCGATCCAGCCAATTCGGATAATAGCTCAAAACCAAATGTTGATGAGGAGTGGTAGAGGCATTCATGTGGGTACCATGTAGAAATGTATTGTCCGCCTTGCGATCAGTTTGTGGAAGCTGATGGCTCAATAAATCGTAGTCACTAACACAAATGTAGAAAGGAGTTGAGCGGGGCGTGCGAATGGCAATGATGGGACTTGTTAAATCAGCTAGCTCGACCACCAACTGCAAATTCCTCACTCTATCAAGAACAAACGTACTGGTTAACATTAATGAATCCATGATGAAACTACTTGCTTGAAAACCTCTTCAACAAAATATATAGAGACTACCCCCACTCAATGTTACTCTCATTTTCCCAAGTATCATGCTCGGGACCAAATCCAAGCCAGCGAACGAGTACCCTCCCCCTCCTTTGTTTAAGTATCCTTTCCACCAAATATCTATCTGGAAATGCTGTTGCCCGAAGCTCTTCTTCATAAAATCGTCCCAAAACCGGTTTGTTATATACATCTTTTAGATAATATGTCGGAACCTCGCCACCGCGAACTCGAGTTATTGTAAATTGTTCGTTCGTCCAATTGGGTAGGTAGGATTTTGCAAAAACATGTTTCAACTTGCTGATCCGCACCCTGTCTCCAACCTTGAAACGAGGTCTACGAACCCTCAGAATTGGGGGGAATAGCCTCCGGATAATTGACGGTTCGTCATCCTTTGTAACATCTGCAGGTTTCATGCCAATACTGCGATGAACAGTGTTGTTGTAACGATTCAAAAGAGCGGGTATCAAAGCAATCCATTTTGTATTACCTTGAATAGTAAATTCTAAAAACAGTAGTCCTTTAATTGTTCTGTTGAAGCGTTCTATTATAGTTGCATGACCATCACCTTGAGTAGAATAAAGATGGATGCCATGACGGCGAAAAAGAGCATTTACCCTTGAATTGTAAAACTCTTTTCCTTTGTCGGTTTGGAAATGATTCGTTGTAAAGCCACATGATTCAATAATGAGCTCAAGCCCTCTTGCAACTTCTAAAGCCGATTTGTTGCGCAACGGCTCTGCCCATGCTCTTTTTGAACCAGCATCAATAACTACCAGCAAGAATGTATAACCGCTGTCTGGGTACATACTTAAATCTATAAGATCCCCCTGCCACAAGTCGTCAAAAACACCTTTAATTAACACTCTCGCAGTTTGGTAATTCCGTCTCTTGGGTTTATGGATTTCCCGAGCTAACTCCCTTTTTAGGTCCATAGTGTGTTTGTAGATAACCTAACGTGACAAAGTCCTGTGGTGAAACGGGTTGTGCAGTACTAAGGAGGCGATAAGAACCAAAATGAAGAATTGATGCGTTGGAATCCCTATTATATGGAAGTGCAGCGATATTCACAGCGTCAGTCGGATTAATCGGTGGTCTAATATTAATCAAACGCCGATTACCTATATCAACAACATTAGGTTTTGCCATTAACACATTCAATCTTCTTAGGGCTGATTCAAGTTTGCTATCCATAACAGAAGTAATTTCAGTGTTAACTATTCCTTGTACCTTTTTTAAAAATGCTGGTGACGATTCTACGTGTAAATCCTCGATGGCGTCCTTAATTTTTCCATCAAGCTCTGCAGCGCTAACTAATGATTTCGTCAATTCAGAAACTTGCAGTTTTACATCTCCAGAGCCTGAGGGTGTTTGGTTAGCTGTAGCAACGTAACGTGGGGAATAGGGGCTAAGCCCTTGAGAACCAAACCTGCTGGAAGCTTGCATGACAATGACATGTTAACCAATGATATTCAACTCTTTTAGCTCCTCAAGGATAGAATAGATTTCTGGATCGTGAGCCGTATGACCTGCATGTTTTGACGCGAAAAGTAAACGTAGCCGATCGACAAGTTCATTCGGATCGTCAAAATACACGTACCTTGGTCTGTGTTTTGTCATCCTTACAAACCCCTTTCCCCAGCTTGATTTTGAAGGTATATTTGGTGCTAGTAATTCCTTTAGTACATGCCTGTACTTGTGTCCACTCGTATTCAAAGGTCTAAATTTTGAATAACCTTGATGTGCAACATTACTTTGCCAAACCAAGTCCCTGTAGTTGGCACGATCTTCGGATGTGTACGTTTTTGAATCAGGAGCTTTTAAAAATAAAAGGCTTAACAACCCCTCAGTTATGGGGAATTGCAACTTATCACCGAGGTATATGTAATCACGATCCATCGTCAATGGCTTTGATCCTAAAGTTAGTTTTCCTATCGGACTAACCTTGGGCCCGTAGATTTTATCCATTTTTGGGTCGGCAGTCCCCATTATTAAAGAACGTAAAAAAGGTCTTGCAAACAAATTAAATTTGCGCAAGTGTGACTCTAGTTCATTGTGACCTTCGGGAGTCCTGATAGACTCTTCGAAAGCATTACGAATTAAATCATCCCTTTTCGGAGTGCTAGTAGGTAGAACTGATGAAAGTGAATGTGAAGGTTGTTGTGGGGTGAATGGTTTGCTAATAAAGGCCTGAGAACCGTCACTGTTTGTTTGAATATAATCACCTGCTTCTAACCCAAGGAATGGATCGTCTACCTCACCTTCTTCCCCCTCATCATCCCCCTCGCGTTTCACCAACTCCACGAAGTGAGAAGGTAAAGGAAGAGGGGGTGAGGTAGCTGGCCTTGTTACCTTAGGAATACGGATCCTAGTTTGTTTCTTCTTTCTTCTAAGCGGTAAGCCAGCAGGATGGTGTGTGCGACGTCTGTTAGATGATTGAAGATTCTGATTACTTGTTGGCGTTGCCGATTCTGCTGCTGCTGCTTGCATAGGCTGAAAAATATCTTTCAAAGGTTCCAAAAACGCTGATGTATCAAGTTTAGTTTGAAATTGTCCACTCTTAAGCAACTTGTATTTCTCTTTAACAGCGTTTTGGGCCTTCACAAGCCTCGAAGTAATACGTTTCTCCTCTTGTATTTTCATTGTGACTGATTGGAAAATCTACACTTCTGGCAATATATAGACGTCAAAACCCATTCTATATCGACCATTATTCAAAGCCTGTTCTTTATCTATGACTAAAAATGAACTTTGTGCCCAGCATCGATTGCAAATCTCTTTAAATGATGCAAAATCCATATCACCCTGTACGTGATCATCAAAAATATGCTCGTACTCTTTAAAATGTCCATTTTAAAGAGTACGAGCATAGTGAGGTTTATGCGTATTAGATTTTTGGGCACCAATACATAACTGTGAGTACAAAAAAATATATTGATAGCAAAGTGGCGGGACATTGCAAAATACTCCCTCAAAATCTTGTAGTCTTCTGTTATAATGTCGTCAAAAACAACTACTGAGCGAGGTTTTATTTCTTTCGGCCTCAACAAAACGACCTGGCCATCTACAGGAGATGGTCCAAAAGAGTAAAAGCCTATTTTAGCTGCCAATGGTTCCAATACTCTTCTTAAAAATTCGTATTTTTCTTGATTTAGAGTTCTGCAAAATAGGTACACATTTTCAAATCTCAAACCATTCGTATGAAGTAGAAGGGATAGAATGCTACAAGTTTTTCCAGATCCTGAAGGACCACATATTAAACCTCTTATGGGATTACTACCGAACAAAAGTCCATGTGGTAAATAAGTCGACTTGATAACGTCATCCTCCCTTTTCTCCTCTTCCACGTCATCGCTTACCTCTAGTCGGACGACTTGCTTTACGAACAGCATAAGTGAGACTAATCAAAGGTTGTGAATTAGTGAAGAATATAAGGTGTTCTGTAAAACAAATCCAACAAGCAATGTTTAAAAATTAGTATTTTTTATTGAATAGCATGATTAATTATTAGTGATCAAATTTCATGTACGTAACATTTCTTGCTGTTGTTTGACTATAGTCCACGCCTGACGATTCCGGTCAAAGGTAGATACGAGACAATATTGTCTTGAAGCATCAGGCAGTATGCAGAGGTGTTGGGAGGTACCGCTTCCTTCGTTTCAAAGTCTATTCTAATGTCGAGAACACTGTTTCCAGTGCTGGACTCAAACTGATGACTGCAATCAATGACGACAATCGGTGCAAGACGTATGAATTCATCGTAGGTCAACAGGGGTTCGGACCATTCTTTGGAGTAATACGAATGTTGAAAATCTGCATACATTTGGTACAACAATGCCACTTGCTTGGTATCAAAATCAAGGTTCATTCTACTGTACGGGAATACTTGTGAGCCAATATGAACGCGCAGGTTTGTTAATTTACAATGGTCGAATAGAGTGACATCTTTGTCCACATCCTTTTGACGGGCCGTCTGCAATGCAAAAATAATGTAACGGGGTTTTTCCAAGTCTGTACTGTTTTTGACGGTCCAAGAAAACTCCTTGTTGGTGGGTGGAAGTGATGGAAAAACGGACAAGTTCCAACTTCTAAAACCCATAGTTATAGGCTCGTTTTTTCCAAGTATGGAAAGTAAATTGATCTTCTCCCTATCAGAAGGAGTGGCATATGGCAAATACCAAACCATTTTGTTAATTGTCACCTCTGGTGTTCCCGTTGTTGGAGCACCATCAGCCACAGGGACGCGCTTAATGATCATGTTAGCGTTGGAGGCAGACCTGTTGAGTACGAGTTCCATGCGAACATTTACTAAAATCTGTCGATAATCCTCGGCAAAACCCAACAATGTGTTTATAGGAACACAAGCGGAAAATTTTCAACTTGAGACATCTACAAGGGGGTTTAATATATTTGTTAAAGATGGCATCATCCAACCAGCTTGTTGAAGTCCATTAATAGTTGCCTTGCTGTAGCCTGCGTACGCTTTCATATTGGATGATATGCCTGGATAATTTGTCCGGTCCACGACCTCTCCATTTACGACCAATTTTATTTCTTCAAATCCCTGCGCAATTGCGTTCGGGGCCAAAGTGTACCTGTCATATTTAGTCAAACTTCCTTCTACGTACAGGTAACTTTTTGACACAAGCACATATTCCCCAGGCTGTGAAAATGGGAACCTGATTTCATCTGAAATGTCATACCTGGCTGAAGCGTATGGTTCATGTTGATGGTACTCAAATTTGTACAACCTTTCATCAAATTCGGGTTGCCTGTCAATGTCCAACATAGTCCCTGCTTACGCTGAATCCTAAACTCTGAAGAAAACGGTAGTTGATGGGTGAAAGTGGTGTTTTCCTCTTGATGGACGAGCGCTCTGCCGTCGATACCTTGGATATACTGAAGTTTTTTTCAAGTGAGGGTTCTCTTTTATATTCAGATGGTGGTGTTGGTGGAGGTGGTGGTGCTGATGCTGGTGTTGTCAGTAGAGAGTGTCGATAATGTTCAAACACCAACATACTGAATCATAATAGCAAGCAGAAAGGTACAACAAACATTTATATTGCTTTTCGAAAATGTAGACGAACTGAAATCAACTCATTTCTAAAATTTACCAATCGATCATCTTGGTCCACTATCTGAACAGTTATTTCATCGAGCCTGTTTACACTTACCGAATGATATGTGACATTTTGCGGTGTTTCAGATAGTCGGTATCCAGGAGCTACGTTCGGTGTATACTGATAAATGACGTGAGATGGATGGCCATTACGATAATCGCCTGCACAGCACGAAAGGGCTATGCCAATGGTGGTTACATTGAATACATGTATCACATCAGTTGACCAATTCCACGTATTGCTAGGCATATCAGAGTACCGTGTGAATCCCAAAAGTTCTGAGAATGAGTCGTTTCTATTAAAATCAATTCGTTTAGAACATTTTATTCCACATTCGAGTGTGTTCATGTTTACGTCTAGCTCAAAATCGATCCCATGTTTATGTAATTCAAACGTCAGCAACTGCTTCAAATCGTCCAGTTCATATGCTCCAGTCGGAATACTGTATGCGAATCCAGTGTACAAAAAATGCTGCTTTCCAGCTGCTAGCTCGAGTCCTAAAACACGTTTTTTCACAGTAGCTGACCACACCTTTTTCAAGGGTCTGTCGGCCGTGTATGAAGCTGTTGTAGAGGCTTGTAGTACTCGTCCTTTGTCGAAACCCAAAGGTATCAATACAGAGTCATCTGCAGAGTTGAATAGTGTAGTTCCCGTCTTAATTACAGCATGGTTGTTGCGAATTGTCAAATTGAAATTCTCAAGACCACTGACGTTCAGTAGTGAATGAATGTCACTGGCATCAACAAATCGACCGCTTTTGTCATGTATACTCCGCCCAGGGTCATCCACTAAATATAACGTCGAATTTTCTCCTTCTATAAAATTCGGTATCGAAAAATACGTGTCGAAAGACAAGAGGCCGGCTTCCCAGTCCACCGCTTCAAGGTCAATGGGAGGGAAAAAGGTTGAGTGCAACTCACTTTGACGTCCAGTTAATGTAACTGTGAAGGCTGACATACTTGCACCTACTGGTGATGAGTTATACTGTTTCCATTCATTTTATAGTTTTCCGACATTGTCCACAAGAAGAGGAAACACAAATGTCCGCAAATTATGCTGTTATAGCTTTGCATTGCATTGGTATTGTAATAGATGCGTCTATATGGTCCAAAGTAGTTTTTCCACTCCAATGGAGGTTCTAAAAATCCGTAGCTATCGTAGTAAAATACTCTTTCCTTATCAAGAAAGTAGCATGTCCAGTGTGTTCCACCACTACCATTGACGGAGGAATCTAAATTGATGACTGCAGATTCAACTGATTTCGGCATGGTGTAGGGTATTTGGTCTCGCATTTTCACTCCAATAAAACCTTCAATTTTGGCCACTTTACATAATCCTTCCAAATCTGTGTTGGTTAAGGGCCGTTTTGGAAGGATGATTTCTAGTTTTTTGTCATGTTGACGGCGACACCGTTTCCTTTCCCCCTGTATGGCCGGATATAAAGCCCCTTACCATTCGTAGCTATTCTCTTGATACCACTTCCCCCAGCACTCGACATCGCCGTCGTTTTCCTGTTGTATGGCCGGATAAAAAGTCCTTTAGCTGATGCTGCTGAAGTTCTAATGTCGTTCTGTTCCATTTGTTTGTTGTGTCTACGCACCTCTTCTAGTTCAGCTTGCCCTCGTTTTGCGTCAATTACCGTTTTAGCAACTGCAGCACTACCACCCAAAAGGGCTGAAAAAAGCGGTATAGCTGCGAGGAGGGCTGGTAGAAAACCTCCTTGAATGTCCACACCTTTAACATTTCTAAGTGCATGTTTGTTGTCCTTGTTTATCCCCCTCCTCCTCCTCCCAATCCCCCTCATCCTCCTCCTTTTCTTGTTCTTCAATGAGCTACTGTGAAACCGAAGAGCGCCTCCTTCTCCCCCTCCTCCCCCTCCACCACCACTTGATGTTGTGATGGTGCTCCTATGCTTGGCGTGAGGAGCTTTCCTGCTGCGTTTGCTGGTGGTACGAAGATTACCTCCTTTGTAGGTCTTCATCTTCATTGCGTTGACTATTAACCAGGCGGCTACTCGTTCTGAAAATGGTACAGTTTTGTTGTTTGCCAACTCACAGGCACCCCACTCGAGCTGCTTGTCGGCTTCAAGTCGTTTTTGATTGTCGGTAGTCTGATGGTGAACTTTATCGTGGTGATAGCACAAATTGTCTACTAAATTGATTCCTCTTTGGCCTTGTTCGTGACGTTTTTGAAAATTCGTACCGGGACCACAAAACTGCCAAGGCTCACGACCAGAGTGTGATAGAAATGATGGAAAATGTACTTCAAACGGTAATTTGTCTATATGTTTATTTACGAGGGAACGTCCACTCTGTTTGACTAATTTCATAATACTAAACTACAAGCGGCATGGTTACGACTTATATATATTATGTACAAGCATAAAACAAATGTGCAAAAGATACGATAAGCACAGCATTTTTAATGTCCCCTATACAACATCGTCATCATCAATAACAATTACCGAATCTTCACAATTTTCGCTTATCGCTTCTACTGCTGTTGGCGCTCTGTGATGTCCCCATGCAAGAGTGTGAACACCATCGTTTAGAACAATTCTTTTGTCATCATCTTTGGAAAGACATCGTTTCTTTTGACGTATTGTATACAACTGATGCTTGCGAGAGCGAATTGAATTAAACTGCATGCACATACTGCTACCATCCCCCAACTCCGATTCTTTATGCTTTGAAAACAAAATGTTTTTATAATCTTGAAATGTAAGTTTTTTCTGAACACTATATTTGGGGGTTCCTTTGCTTTTTTTAATTATTACTTCTTTTCCATTATCTATTTCTTGCACTTTAATTGCATACATTTTTGCCCTCAGTGCTACAAATTCCAAAATTTTGTTTGATTTCATTTCATCTTTGAAGTAGCCTGTTGCACAATGAAAACGTTTGTTGTAATATCTACTGGTAATAGGTAGTTCTGAAAAGTCAGATTACCATCGGACTTCTGTTGGTGGTTAATTGACGCTGTACAAGCTTATTGAAATTTAGAATACGAACTATATGGGGGTATTGTGCAGTTCCATCAATTATTAATAAATCTTTGTGGTCATCCTTTTCACTGTCAGTTATTTTGAGGGGGTAAATTTTGCAGTCTTTACCGATGTTATAAACGTTTATTGACACGTTATTGTTTTTTTCAAATTCTTTAATTTGAAACAGTGGTGTTGGAAATTGAATATTGTTGAAAGAATAAATTTTTCCGTTTGGAGGATTTAGAGCTATCGCATGGAGAAAACATTTATCATCATTTTCAAGTTTTCGACAATCAACCGCGCCGGTTTTTTTCAACCATTCGGGCAACTGGTTTTGATGGCCAACTGTTAAGGGATCATATTTGGACATTGTCAAAGTTAAACCACAAACAGCTATAAAAGACCACCCGCTACCCTTCTTTTGATGCTCATCTGATTGTGCAATAATGTTCCCAATTATTGTGTCCAATATGTCTTCTATGTCAGTGAGAGGTACAATAGCAACCGATTTGCACTGAAACAATCTATTTGCTTCTTCACCGGTTTTTGGCTGGATGTAAACACAATCTACACCAAGGTGCACTTTTAAAGAATTCCACATCTCGCAATGTGTTTGAATTTGCATTTTGATTTTTTCCTTGTTGATTTCTAAAAATTCTGCAATGGTATAGGATTCATTGGTGTTTGGTAAATAAAATGTTTTAAGTTTGTTGTTAAAATGGCTTTCGATTGGATAAAATTCGTCAGAAAGATGGTTTAACAGATTGATGTTGGCTGTAGCCTGATTTTTTCCGATCTGTTCGTTGTATGTTATTTTCTCTTTACATTGTATTTCATGAACATTCTTCATTGGTTTCGACATTCCAGTTTTTTTGCAAACGGAGCAGTGGTAAATTTTGCACATTTGCTTTATCATGTGTTTGTTCAGATTTCTTTTGAATTTGTACGTGTTCCCACATTTATGGCATTCGTATTTCAGTTTTTCATGGATTGGAGAGTTTTTAGAAATTTGTTTTACCTTTCCGTACATTTTTCCATCATTTATCACAGTGACCCGTGCTTTAGGTGAGCATACATTTAAATGCTTACAAAAGCTTTGCATATTCATGAAGGTTGCCCGGCATGATATACACTGCTTTGGTAGACAAAGGCCATTGTTAACGTGTGCGCTTATAACCGTAGGATCTTGTATGGTTTTCTTACATACTGTGCACATGTATGAGGGTCCTTCTGCGCTGCTAGCAGCGGCGTTGGAGTTTTGTGGGTCCATTGGAGATGAGGTGGTGGTGCTGGTGCTGGTGCTGGTGCTGGTGGTGCTGGAGGAGGCGGCTAGCTTGGCAGGGGATGCTGTTGAGAGCTTTGGAGTGATGAGAGATTTTAGAGTCAGAACTTGGTTATTTTGACTATATATTCACCCCCCACCCCCACACAGTTCTCCCTACTCCAAAAGATTCCCCCCATACCACTTCAGAATTTTGTACTTATCCCTCTCCAGACATTTTGGATGTTTACCCACACCTCTTAAAATCCCTTCCACTTTCAGATAATCTTCCCCACTTTCCCGGCTTCTACCAGCGTTGTACATTTGTATATAAAGAAGTCACTTTCCATGCATTTGGCATCCATTCCACTTCACCAAGTGCTTGAGAACACCATCAAACATGAGCTCTGAACTGTGAGTACTTATTTATTAACATTCTTCTTTATACCCTCCCTCATAAATTCAGACTAAATACCAGCACTTACTTTTTAGTTATTTTTTTTTCTTCTCCTCCTTCTTCTTTCAATTGTTTTTGTAGCTAAAAACATCCTCCTGGCGGTATTATTGCAACATATACATCCCCAACCTCTATTTACCACATGCCGGTAAATATTACATTCCTGCAACAAAGATGACCATGTTACGTTTGCACAAACTTACATAGAATGTAACCGTTCAGAGTTTAAATGTGAAAAAATTTAAAAACGACTGGGGGCTACGATCTAAACTACAGTGTTGAGTACATTAATTGCAGCGTTTTTCGTTTTCTATTTTTTTTTAGTATCAACGTGCTGAACAGCAGGAGGGTTGCTTCGCTGCCGGAGCAGATAAGAATGCATGACGTCCCCCTCAACAAACTTTTCACAGTACGTGGGATGAGAGCTGTGGACCACGAGAAGTATGGACGCTCCATACTTATCCAGTTCAGTGATTACGTGTCGGACGACATGTTTTCTTCATACCTCCCGAAGCGCTATGCCCGGGAGCTGTCTGACGAAACCATTGACTACGTCAACAACTGTGGCGAGACGCCGCTACTATTTTACGTGGAGAAGCATGCTAATAGCACATGTTTTTTGAAATTCAAATGGGAAAATGTGACAGATGCCCAGCCATTGTTTTCTGAATAGTCTTTCTTTTTTCTTAAATTACATATTAAATTTTTTGTATTATAATGTTTTTGTTTAGAACCTTCCCACAACCATGAAACGTTAGATATTAATTGGTAAACATAAAGTCTAATTACAATGCTGTGTTTGGCTTGCAGCGGGTCCCGCTTCAAAATATCTTCATTCAATTCCAGCATTATTGCGGTGATGTTCTGCTCTGTTTCTTCGTTGAACGTATGAACGTTATATATAGTTGCTTCGACACTTCTTACCATGATACTACAGATGACGAAAAAGAAGGGGGGGGGGGGGGGGGGGTCATGTTTTTCCTTTTTGGGGGTGAGTTCTGTCGACTTCCTTGACACTTAGATCAGTTAAGACTGGCTCATGTTTATCGTTACAAAAATAAGTGAAACAGCTTTTACTCGAGCTCTAGCCAAATGTATAACAAAGATCATCGTTGGGATGACGTCAGTTCAATGGGTTTTTAGCTTCCTAGTAGTCATGACATATTACAAACATGTAGCCGTATAAATGAGGGGCACACCTTATTTGGACACTGTCTTCCGCATTTTTCGGGCTTGAAGTAAATTCTGTTTTTGCCTTTCAATAAAGCAAGCCTTCGTATATATTATATGAATTGAGATAAGCTAAAATAAGTCAATGACTTCGGTTGGAGTGCCCCTGAACTTGATAAGCGACCGTGCGTATAATCCCGGACTTGGATCGAGGGCTGTTGCATAACCACGTCTTCTGAAATACAGCTACCTCCCCAGTATGTAAATTTTTTACTTACCTGCCTCAATCGCCAAACGGTTCAGTATGCAAATCAGGACCCTCCATCAGAAACATTCTTCCTTATCACCTGTTTCAATGTCACAGCTGAGGGATCGAGGAGATGCTCCGGGATTTCGTACAGACAAGTAAATTCGCTCGTTACGTCGGTATGATCACTCGCAGCCCGGGACGCGGGATCGATGACCCTTCTGAACAACAGCTATGTACCCACACACTAAGACATTTTCTACATACACCCCCCCCCCCCCTCCCCCAACAAATCTACAATGGATCCCAGAAACAATCAACCTTATCAACTGTTCCCAATGTCACAGCTGCGGGGCTCGGGGAGATGCTCCCGGATTTTGTACAGGCCAAAATATATAGTTACTCACCAGTATGCTAATTAGGATACACGCTCCCGGAGCAACGGAGCCCAAGGTCAAGGCTGCTTCTGCTCCTTGTACAGAGATACCCTACTCCCGCGTCCCGGCGGCCCAGTCACCCGCCCCGCTCTGAGCAATCACGGCGGGGACTTGAGATCGCGGGACAGTGCTTGTGTCCCATGTATCCACACGCACTGTACCGCCTCTCACAGCCCCGCCGTGGCCGCCCCATCACCGCCGCCACTTCGCCTAGCCGCCCCCACACTTCAACTAAACCACACCCACACCCATCCACACACCACATCCTCTCAACACCCAGGGAACGGCGGACTTCCGCGCTCTCATCTTGTACCCCCACAACCTTGTACAGCCTTTGTAAATACTATACCTATCCCTTTGTAAATAGCCTTGTAAATACCATAACTATCGTCACATATTGTACATACCTCCTAGCCATATACCTAATAACTTTGTAAATAGCCTTGTAAATACTACACCTGTCATCACCTACTGTAAATCACATCATACTGTATATCATCGCATATCATAAATACTCATGTACACCACATACTGTAAATCATATCATCATCTTGTATCTCATCACATATCATCCATACTCACCTCCTTCTGTAACTACTTATGTATTCCTAATTTTAAGTTCACCTAGCATTAAGAATGACGCCCTCAGCACTCATCCTGTTGCCGTGGCCCTCAGCCTTTGTCACCTTCTGCCTTCAGCACCCCTTTTTGTTTGCCTTGGCCCTCAGCCCCTGTCACCTTGCGCCTTCAGCTCCACTTTTGTTTGCCTTGGCCCTCAGCCCCTGTCACCTTGCGCCTTCAGCTACACAAATCTTGGTTCGAACTGGGGGGACCTCTGTCGTGAGTCCCTCCCGGGAACACTCCACTAGTAACTTTAAGCTCTCACCAATATTCTTATGTCAAACTTAGTTTCCGTCAATAAACAACTGAGTGGGGAGACAGGCCACAGAACCCAGGGACACAACCTGGAGCCCCACCACCAACTCCCAACAGGGAGTTGGAGGGAGAGGCCTCCAGTTCCTATAAAACCCTGGATCCTGGGGCTTTAGCCTCATTCGACACTTCCTCTAACTAGCTCTCTCTCTTCTCTCCTCTACCTTGCTCCCCCTCTCAGATGATCGGTGGATTACCGCCGCCTGAGAATACCTTCTCCTTCTTGTCTAGATGATCGGTGGACTACCGCCGCCTAGACAAGCACCTCCTCTCACAAACCTAGATGATCGGTGGATTACCGCCGCCTGGGCAAATTCCTACACTCACCTCTATCTCCCCTTAACCGGGCGTAGATGATCGGTGGATTACCGCCGCCTGAGCCTTTCCTTTCCTCACGCCACCGTGATGAAATTCTAAATTCATCACAAAGAATATTAATTTTTTTTTCGATTGCAGGCACGACGTGAGGTCTTCCACTTTTGTAATATATACCTACTTATTGTAAAATATACCTACACAATTTTTTTAAATTATATTATTATTATACTGAGTTTTGTTGTATTATATCGAGTTTAGTTTACCTACTAGTTAAAAGTGCACGAGTGTAGCTTGTCAGTGACTTTACAGATGACTTGGTTGAGGTTTCAATGTTCTCATTTGATCCTTCGTTTAGGGCTCTTGTCAACGCAAAAACAAACGTTTTGAACAAAAAAAGTTTTAATGGTAAATACAGAAAAGGAATGGTTATGGAAAATGAAACGAAAAAGAAAATGAAACGAAATATGGGGTTTATGGTCGTTGGAAGTGACGACGATGAAAGTGGAAGGACGATGTGCGCGAGAGCGAAGCTGGGCGGGAAAAAAGCCGGTTTGTTTATCATCGTTGTCAAGGCAACGGAAGTTTCCGCACCTCCTTTCCGCATCCTTAAAGCTTAAAGCTGTGTTCTCATGGATGCGGAAAGTGCAGAAATGCGTAACGTGAGGAAACTGCGGAAAAGTAGTGGGGGGGACCTGCGGAAGTGCGTAAAGTGCGGAATGTGTTCACATGGATGCGGAAAGGAGGTGCGGAAACTTCCGTTGCCTTGGCAACGATGATAAACAAACCGGCTTTTTTCCCGCCCAGCTTCGCTCTCGCGCACATCGTCCTTCCACTTTCATCGTCGTCACTTCCAACGACCATAAACCCCATATTTCGTTTCATTTTCTTTTTCGTTTCATTTTCCACAACCATTCCTTTTCTGTATTTACCATTAAAATATTTTTTGTTCAAAACGTTTGTTTTTGCGTTGACAAGAGCCCTAAACGAAGGATCAAATGAGAACATTGAAACCTCAACCAAGTCTTCTGTAAAGTCACTGACAAGCTACACTCGTGCACTGTTAACTAGTAGGTAAACTAAACTCGATATAATACAACAAAACTCAGTATAATAATAATATAATTCAAAAAAATTGTGTAGGTATATTTTACAATAAGTAGCCATTTAATCGTCTTGATCCACGTGTTGACACTTTTTCCAGTGTTATTATACAAACTGATGGTGATTTCAGACGATATCCCAGGTTTTTCACTCATAAAAAAGCAATTTTTGGGAGCTGAACATTTGGCAGAACTCAATTTTCCACTCTGGTCAAAATCGACTTCATATTCGGTCTTCTCGTCCCCAAAAACATGGAAAATGATATCTCAGAAGCTCATGTTACTAACATGTTACTAAAACGCAAAAAGTACCTATTTTTACCCACATTTTCACTCATAACACCCCTGGGTATCTTCCGATCGGGTTGAAAAGTTTCGGGACACAACTAGGGCCCAAATGGAGCATGTGTGCGAAAGAACGAACTTTTTAGACCGAAAATAAAGCCTGTACACTGTAATGGATGAGGGGTTTAACCACGCCGCCCATACAGCGTAGTTTCCCCCTCTCCATCCTCTAGAAAGGTAGGGAGGCAGTGTGACAGCTGCCCCCGGAGGCAAATGGTTAGATTATAACGCGTTGCCTCCAGGAGTTGATGATTCGTTTCCGCGAATCAACCGCCCCTTCAGCCGCGTGTCAAAAAGATCGGGATGAGCCAGCATCCAAGATGGACGGGATTCCCATATACCGTCACACTCCTCCCCTTAAAAACATACTTCTTTGAAGAAGAAGTATGTGAAGTTAGACACGGGACTGAAAGTAGTATGGAGTTCTAATTCAGGAAGATTCATCTGAAAAACTCCAAAGCTGACAGCTTCCATCGTAATGGTACTACTGAGAATTGTTACTGGTGGAGAACTTAGCTCCTTATCAATATCACTTGGCGCACTTGGACTTGGAGTCATAATTATATGTCTCTCGAACTATCAATTCTAAATTTGATTCGTCCCCTCCCCCATACAATTTTATGCCTTTAGGCGCCTTATTGTGGTACATAAAATTCTTAATAACACCAATTGTAATATTCTCCCATTCTATTTAAAATACTCGTTAAATGTTGCTAAAATAATACAGCCGATGACAAACAGTAACTAAAACGGCAAAAAGAAACGCAAATAATTAAATTCTAAAGGAAAATTGTTGATGTGGAGTGAAATAGATGCCACTTCTGCATAGATCACTGTTTTCTGTGGTCAGTACCTATAATGAACCGTTGTGTAATAATTTACCCATCAATAATACTTCAACGGTTGTTCAAGTTGCAAAAGTACCGATCAACAAAATCCAGCCCCTTCTTGGTAGATGAACCGTTGTGTAATAATTTGCCGTTGTTTAATAATTATGTGAATCGCAGACCCTCCGTAGGTTAGTACCTAACCCCGTACTCGTTACTAGGTACCTCCCAAAACCGTTGTGTAATAATTTACCTGTATAGGTTCCACTTGTACGGAGATAGAATAATGAACCGTTGTGTAATAACTTGCCCATCAATAATGCTTCAACGTTTGTTAAAGTTTCAGAAGTACCTACCAACAAAATCCAATAGACCCATCACTTATCAAATGAAATAATATCGCAGAACAACCAACTCGACTTCATACAGCCATCCTTGATTATAATCAGGTGCTCCCTAGTGATGATATCCAGGCCGGATTTATACAGTTTGATTCACGATCGTGTTGACGAAGCTTGTTGGTGCACACGAACGGCTGGACGTACAATGCTCCGGGTGGTCTCAAAAAATTGTTTAGCTCAAGACAAATTAAATAATGTAAATAAAAAAAACCATACCCTTCAATCGAAAGTTTTCGAAAGGTTCTCAATGCTGCCAACAACCCAACATTAGAAATGGCAAACCTTCCTGGCTACCTTCAAGAACCATTGCCAGGACCTTCCCCTTGCTTTGATTTAGAGGACATATTTTTTTTTAATTTATCTATAAATATTAGCAGTTCCATCCATTGCGGTTCTGTACATTGTTCAAGGCGATGCACTAGCGCTCTAAGCGGGATTTGAGTTGAACTACTCGGCAATTTACCTGATACGCCATTTCAAGTGGGAACTCGAAAATTCAAATTTCACATTGGCGACATGACTTTCCGACATAAACACCTCTTTAAGTTGTAAATACGTGTTAATTTCCGTTACTAAACAGAATTTGGCCAAAAAAAAGAAGAATAGTTTATTTTTGTGGGTCATATATTTTCACTTTTTGGCCAATTTTGTTTACTAACGGAAATGAACAATTACTGACCACATAATGAGGTGTTTATGTCGGAATGTCTAAGGAGAAAACCAGTGTGAAATTTGAATATCTGAGTTCCCACTAGAAATGACGTATCAGGTAAATTGCCAAATAGTTCACTCAAATCCCACTAAGAGCCGCTAGTGCATCGCTTTAAACTATGTAAATAGTAAAAGGCGCCAATTTATAAATACATTTAAAAAACACGTCCTCAAAATCAAACCGAAGGAAGGCTAACAAAAGGTCGCAGCAGAGGTTCTTGATGGTAGCCAGGAAGGTTTGCCATTTCTAATGTTGGGCTGTTGGCAGCACTGAGAACCTTCTCTATTATTAGGCAGGTATGGAGGTTTTGACTAAATCCAAACCCAAATTAATTTACCTACCTACCTACACGTTCTACAAGAAGTGTACCGACTAATGTATGTAGGCGCCTAACTGTGTATGTCTAGGGCCGGCGTCGGTTAATGCTGGGCGTCTCCCCATTTGATTTACTCATTTATTTTTATTTAATGACGTGCCCCCTCCACCTCAAGGAGTTACCTACGTAAAAAAAAGAAGGAAAAAGGTATGTAAATAGCGTACAAAATACTGTATGTTAGTGTGTTCCCGAATTCAAGAGCCGGCTACTGTAGAAAAATCAGCTCCATCCATAATAAACTGAGGGGTGGAAAAAATCATAATAGGTGGAAAATTCGTCATTTTTAGGCCAAAATGCCTTTCTACAAGAACGGCTAAAGGGATTTCGGTGAAATTCACATGGGGTAGGTACAAATTATACAAAAAATACCCCGCACGCCAAGAAAAACATGCACCCACGAAGACCTCAAAATGTCGCTTAATAGTAATTTGACTTGATTCAATCAAGAAAAATGTTTTAAAGGTCTTCTTGATGCTGGTTCTGAGGGGGTTTACCAGTTTAAATACGATTCAGAGTTACTTTTCGAAGTAAAGTGGCCCTACAGGTGCCCCGGGTACCTGTCATGCAGGTTAGGTATGAAATAACGAGCATATTTTAGGGTACTTAGGTAGTTAGGTGTTTTGCTGTGGACTGTTACATAAGAAATGTTAGATACGATTCACACAATTAATAAAGGAAGTAGTGTTCAGAGGCCAACCGTTTTGAATGGTCAAATTTGAATTTTTACGTTGAAAAATATTGTTAATGATACCAAAAAAAATGGTGGGGATTGGTTAATTTACGTAACCCATATAAGTATTATACCTATTTTTGTATTTCAAAGATGACTAAAAACGATTGAAGTTACCTGACCTAATTATAAACGTCTGCCAAGTTGGGTGGGCAGTACAGCTTCCTCACTTATTGTAACATGGACCTGTACTGTGTACTGTGTTATTCCTGATCGACCCTCCAAGTTTGAACTCATTTCAACGATATTTGAGGTAGTTATGGGAGTTTCAATTATTTCATGTTTGCACATGCATAGATGAATGTTACAGTACTTGTTCAATGACTATGGTATGAGACCATCTGTGAGACAACCCGCACCTACCCTCCAAAATTTAAGCCTATTTCGACCATTATTTCGGGTAGTTATGGGCATTACAAGGAATTACCACAGACACGGAACCAAGAATGTTCCTCGATGTCTGAAACACTAAATGGCAGTGGAAATTTTTATTTTGGAGGACATCTTTTTGTTTTTTACTCAATGGATGCAAAACTGAAGGAAGAGTTCATTTGTGAGTTCATCGGAAAATTCCCCCATGATGATGCTGCGTGACGAGAACTTATTGAAGCCTGTTAATTAATTAAGTTATTTAAATGTTAACCGGTTGAGCCAATTATAGAGCAGGTAGTGGGTAAGTACCTAGCAAACAAGAACATCGAACAAAAAACACCGGCGGAAACGCACAGCACAGCACAGACGGCTGACACGGGTCAAGTTGATAATGGACAGAACTAGCTGAACAGAGTCAAGCTAGGTTCACATGGAGAGGCAATTCCGGACGGCAGACCGGCACGGCTACGCGTTCTGCAATTCTATTGGCCAACGCAAAATGGATCATTGCAACACAATGTCATGGATACTATATCAAAATCTCCAGATATTTTCCGCTGTCCGATCCGCTGCCGTATCTGCACAGAGGTTACTGCGCACACGTCTTCTGTTTGGTTGTTCAGCCATATTTGAATTCAACATTTGTGGTTGATTTTGCTGTTTAGAGATCGAGCAATTGTTTGTTTTTTGTGTTTGCGTTTTGTTATGATTCCGCTGCCATGAGAACGCCTCTGCGGCGAAAATTCCGGCAAACGCGATCCCGTGCCAGATTGCCGTCCGGAACTGCGTCGCCATGTGAACCCAGCTCCACAGAACCAGGTACCAACTCCTGAAAGAACGGTTCACCGGCGCTCTACTGTGCAGGCTCCGACTTGGTACCTTTGCTGTCCCGAGCCTCTCCTCCACTCTCCTAGTAATGTGAGGCCTCTCACCTGATTTCGAAGTAGTCCCTGCTCCTCACTGCCGCACACAGTCGCTCAATGCAGCTGAGAACCTGAAGGAGAAAAGCGAGAAGACATAGTTAGCTTCAAGATCAAATGACCTACAGGTGGGTGGAATAACCACAGGATAACGTACAGATATCTGGACCTGTGACCTCCTGAATCAGGTCATATCCAACTGTCACCGAGAAGACATAATTTTATGGAGGGCCACCAGCATGCGTTGGACATCGGTGAGTTACGGCTCCGTTTGGCAGGGAGTTTTGGTTTATTATTCCGTGAATAACACACCTATGTATTCGCTCAAAAAAAATTTTGTAACACCCCCTCAAAATTTTTTCATTTCCGTTTCAAGGTGCGTAGATTCCAAAACGCTGCAAAGTCCTTGTCACATGGGTTTATTATTCTATTGGACTTACCTACAGAAATGTTGGCTGTTCATTTATTGTTTCTTTCATATAAAATAATTGAAATAGCTATCTCTGGTGGTTTCCACCAATTCTGGCCCTCAAAACACGAATAAGGCACGCTCCTTTTTTTTTTAAAAATAAATTATCGTAGATCATTGCTAGTACCATTTAATCGTCTTGATTGACACTTTTTCCAGTGTTATTCTACAAATTGATGGTGATTTCAGACCATTTCCCAGGTTTTTGACTCATAAAAAATCAAGTTCGGGAGCTGAACATCTGGTAGAACCTCAATTTTCTATTCTTTGGTCAAAATCGACTTCATATTCGGTCTTCTCGTCCCAAAAAACATGGAAAACGATATCTGAAAAGCTCATTTTACTACTATGTTACTAAACCACAAAAAGTACATATTTTTACACACATTTTCACTCATAACATCCCTGGGTATATTCCGATCGGGCTGAAAAGTTTCGGGACACAACTAGGGCCCAAATGGAGCATGTGTGCGAAAGAACGAATTTTTTAGACCGAAAATGAAGCCGGTACACGTGATAAGGCGAACGGACATTGCATTTTTGGAATCTACGCACCTTGAAACGTAAAAGAAAAAAAATTTGAGGGGGTGTTATACAAATTTTTTGTTGTGCGATTACATAGGTGTGTTATTCACAGAATAATAAACCAAAAGGAGCGTACCTAATTTTTGTTTTGGGGGCCAAAATTGGTGGAAAACATCAGAAATAGCTATTTAAATTATTTTACATGAAAGAAACAATAAATGAACAGCCAACATCTCTGTAGGTATGTCCAATAGAATAATAAACCCATGTGACAAGGACTTTGCAGCGTTTATACTTTGTGTATGTCTTCGTTGTGTACCTTAGGTATACTGATAAGCAGGTAGGTACTTACGTAGGAATATGAATAGTAAGGGGGGGGGGGGGGGGTACTTCTCCAATTTCATTGCAAAGTTACTACTACTCTGCTATTGTCAGGAAAGCGCAATCATTCAATTTCCAACATATTGCTATAGTAGTTCGAAAGAAGAACATAGTAGGTATAGTATAATTAACGATGTAAACGTTATAGGATGTAACTCGTTGTAGCCATTCATTCCATTGGCAGCTAACTAAATAATAAAACCTTCCATTATCAGTATTACGCGAATTGTGTGAATATGCGAGGGTATTCGAATTGGTAGGAGATTAACGATCATGTTACTTTCCATTTTAACTTACCAGAGTATAACATGAACGCTGATACGACTGAAAAACGCTGCAAAGTCCTTGTCACATGGGTTTATTATTCTATTGGACTTACATACAGAAATGTTGGCTGTTCATTAATTGTTTCTTTCATGTGCAATAATTGAAATGGCTATTTCTGATGGTTTCCATTATTTTGGCCACTAAAACACGAATTACGTACGCTTTTTTTTTTTTTTTTTTTTTTTTTTTAAATAGGTAACTAACTATCTTTGATCAATGGTGGTGCCATTTAATCGTCTTGATCCACGTTGTCTAGTCTTATTCTACAAATTGATGGTGATTTCAGACGATTTCCCAGGTTTTTCACTCATAAAAAATCAATTTCAGGAGCTGAACATTTGGTAGAACCTCAATTTTCCACTCTTTGGTCAAAATCGACTTCATATTCGGTCTTCTCGTCCCCAAAAACAGGGAAAACGATACCTCAAAAGCTCATGTTACTAACATGTTACTAAAACACAAAAAGTACCTATTTTTACACACATTTTCACTCATAACACCCCTGGGTATATTCCAATCGGGCTGAAAAGTTTCGGGACACAACTAGGACCCATATGGAGCATGTGTGCCAAAGAAAGAATTTTTAAGACCGAAATTGAAGCCGGTACACGTCATATGGCAGACGGACATTGAATTTTGGTTTATTATTCCGTGAATAACACACCTATGTAATCGCTCAGCAAACAATTTTTATAACACCCCCTCAAAATTTTTTCTTTTCCGTTTCAAGGTGCGTAGATTCCAAAAATGCAATGGCCGTCCGCCGTATCACGTGTACCGGCTTCATTTTCGGTCTAAAAAATTCGTGCTTTCGCACACATGCTCCAATTGGGCCCTAGTTGTGTCCCGAAACTTTTCAGCCCGATCGGAATATACCCAGGGGTGTTATGAATGAAAATGTGAATAAAAATAGGTACTTTTTGTGCTTTTACCAAAGGTTCAGCTCACAAAATCGTTTTTTAATTAGTCAAAAACCTGGGAAATTGTCTGAAATCATCATCAATTTGTATAATAACACTGGAAAAAGTGTCAACACGTGAATCAAGACGATTAAATGGCACAACCAACGATCAAAGATAAATTGAAAAAAAAGGGCGTACCTAATTCGGGCTTGGGGGCCAAAACTGGTGGAAACCTACAGAAATGGCTATTTCGATTATTGCACACGAAAGAAACAATAAATGAACAGCCAACATTTCTGTAGGTAAGTCCAGTAGAATAATAAACCCATGTGACAAGGACTTTGCAGCGTTTTTTGTGTATAATTGACACATCCGATTTATAAGTAAAAACGTCGAGGTATGGACTGAGGTATGTACCCACTGAATAGGTATTACTAAGAAATGCGTTCATTAACCCTTTAACTCCTAAGCCCGCGTTTTTCCGCAAAAGCTCAGAGTGCTGTGGGCCCGAAGCCCGCGTTTTTCCGCAAAAGCTCAGAGTGCTGTGGGCCCGAAGCCCGCGTTTCCTCAAACGGCTCCTGCATTCTCCTGCGATCTACCAGAACTTTTTCAAACTACTTTTCGGTTTCTCGGGGAGTTACTAGATAGCGCTTGACACGTTTCAGCCCCCCCCCCCCCCCCCCCCGCCACGCTCTTCCATCTTGAAGCCTCTCTCATCCGAGATGAGCCATGTTACCTGTGTTCACCCCTTTTTCTCGTTATTCTACGCGTAAAACGCATAAAAGTGGTAGGGATTCTTCAGAAATATTCTGACAAAGCCTCTCGCAGTTATTTTTCGCGTCAGTCTACTGTATGATTTGTTGACGTGCGCTTCCCTTCACCTCACTTTGAGACGTTTTCCAAAACTTTTTCTACCTTTCGTTTTTCTACTTCGTTATTTATATCGTGATTTCTTTTTTTCTTATTAGTAGTAGTAGTGATTTAGTTAGGTTTAGTAGTGCATAATTATATATTATTTAGGTTTAGTGTGTACCTGTGAGTGGGTACTTCCTAGGTGGTACTTTTCGACACATTTTTTTGGTTCTGACCTGGTGATTTCTCTGGACTTCTTGGATAATGGATTTCATAAATCACTGGGACGACGACAGTTTTGATATGCAGCTACGAGTTGACGATGATGGGACATTGGGAATTAGATTAGGGGAAAAAAAAGAAAATTGAAAAAAAATAATAAATTAAAAATTGCCTAATTTTTTTTAAATTTTTTATTTTTAATTTTCAATTTTTTATTTTCTTTTAGTATAGTATAGTAATATAATGAATCGGTAATTATGTTTATGGAAAATGAAGTGATAATAAGACAAATTATGAAAACAATAAACTATTGATGGACGCCAGTTTATGAGCATATAATAATGACAAAAAAGGTACAAACCCTTCAAACCCGATACATTTCAGTCCATAATATATTCCTGAACAAAATGCAAAAAGAATTACGTCAAAAAGTTGAAGAATAGTGGAGAAACGGGAAAAACTAAAAGAGAAGGTCGAGCGTCGCAGACTCGAGAATTCCTCAGGTACCAGGGGAGTTGGAGGTAAAAAAGGCTCCGCCGTCAGGGGTCGGGCGGTCGTAAAAGGCTCCGGCGGGAAAGGGTTAAAGTGGTAATTTTCGTTGTTAATTGGTTGTTCTTCGTTTTTTCGACGTTTTTCGTTCGTAAGCGAGTGTCGATGTCGGATTCCGAGCGTGTCTCGGCTCGCGTTAGTTCGCGCCCGGATCGACGTGTGTCCCCCGACCAACGGGTTGGGGCTTTGGTTTCCTCTCATAATCAGGGGAAACGACGACGCACAGGTTCCGGCCCATTGGCGGAATCAGGAAATCCCAATAGGGATAAATTTTCAGTCCCGGGTACTTCTAAAAAGAGTACTTCCGAAGCGGCCATCCCGCCTGTGTGGTGCCGACCGCGGTTGTCCGATTTCGCACCGACTTTAGATTCGGTTTCGAGAGACAACCTACACCAACCGATCTCGGACGTTGATATTTCCGATGATGATGATGTATCATCAACCTCTTCCTTTGGGTTTGAGGGCTTTCCCGATGACGGGTTGTCCGATTTTTCAGTCGGCATTGGTCCCAAAGAGGACGATGATGAGCCCGTCGAGCATGGCCGCCATGCGGTACCGCCATTGCCGGAGACCCTGCAACGCATTATGGATAAAGCCAAAAAGGCGGAACCTCAACTCGTAAGTATTCACCCGAGCATTGTCTCCACCTGGGAGTCCCAGATGAGGCAGGGTCTCGATCTTGAATTTTATAAACGGGTAAATGAACAATACGACCCGAATTTTCATTGCCCATCTCTGGCGCCCCCCAAATTGGATGAGGTTGTTGAGGACGTAATGACTAGCGTCACCAAAAATGCGGATAAGTCCATGGCGACGACGCAAAGTTTTTTCTCGAAGGCCTTAGTTGGCATTGGCGAAGCCATGACGTTACTCACTGAAAATCAAAATGTGGATCGCCCGAATTTACGAGACAAAATATTTGATGTTCTCTGGGATACGTCCTCCCTTTTGTGTGCGGGTTTTTTCAGAACCTCGATGACCAGGAGGTCGAGAGTCACGACCTGTTTCAAAGGTAAATACAAACAGTTGGCTTCTCGTTCTAAAGTGGGACCGCTATATTTATTTGATGGAAAGGCGGAGGGGTGGATCCGTCGGGCCCAGGATGCGTCGAAGGCGGCCCAAATGGTCTACAGACCGCGTCACAACACGTCCGCTGGACGTTTTGAGCCCACATCTACCGCTCAACCGGCAGCTTCGGGTTACAAAAAACCAGTTCAGCCTTCGGGAAACGGGCAGCGGTCCGCAGCCGGGAAACCCCAGCCAAAGGCTGCATTTCGGGACCAGCCGCAGGGGAGACGAGGACACTACAATTACAACAGCAATCGCCCTCGCCGCAACAATTAACCCAAGTAAGACATGCGGGCCGTTTGGCTCTTTTTGCAGATAGGTGGTTGTCAACCCCAGCTTCACAGCCAGTTTTGGACTGGGTTAAAGGGTATAGAATTCCCTTTTCAGTCATCCCGCCACTTTGTGAGGGCATTACTGTTCGGCTTGCCAGTCCAATGTATGACATGGACGCCATGCATAAAAAAATTCAGGAGCTGTTGGGGCTGGGGGCAATTTCAGAAATCTCTGGGCATGATAACGTGTTTCTTTCGCCGATTTTTCTGGTTCCCAAACCTAATGGGTCATCACGTTTCATTTTAAATTTAAAAAAAATTAAATGACTATGTGGTTGTTAACCATTTTAAGCTTGAAGACTACAGGTCGGTGTTACATCTGTTGGAACCCAATATGTATGGGGCTTCGGTGGATCTTAAGGATGCTTATTATTTAATCCCAATCGTGACAGAGGATAGAAAATTCCTAGCGTTTAGATTTCAAGATACGTTTTATTGCATGAACGCTCTCCCTATGGGGCTTGCGTCTGCTCCTTTTTGCTTTCATAAAGTTTTACGTCCTGTCATGGCTATGTTGAGGGAGCGTAATATAACAATTATCAACTACCTCGACGATTGTCTCCTGCTTGCACCCACCCATGACGAATGTGTGCGCGCTCTAACTTCAACTGCCAGTCTGTTGACAAGCCTAGGTTTTGTTATTAATGAAGAAAAAAGTGTCTTTGAACCGTCCCGCAATTTTGTTTCCTTGGTTTTCTCTTTGATTCAGTAAACATGACTATAGGCCTTCCCGTCGACAGGAGGCGAAAAGTTCTCTCCATGATTAACTCAAAATTGCAGGCGCCTGAGGGGACTATTCGAAATTTAGCATCGTTGATAGGGACGTTGATAGCTTGTATGCCCGCCATCCCCTATAGTCAGTTTTATATTAGGTCGTTAGATAGGTATCTCGCATTATTGAATCATAACGATAATTATAACGGGCCTTGTTCTATATCCAATCAATCGCGCGACGATTTACTCTGGTGGACCGTTGCCTTTGGAAAACCTCCATCTAAAATTCGATCGGATACTTATGATTATGTAATTTTCTCGGATGCGTCTGATACAGGATGGGGGGCGGCATGGGAGTCAGAACGTTCCTGTGGATGGTGGAAGGAACACGAAAAAGGTCTCCACATTAATGAAAAAGAGTTACTAGCAGTGAAATATGCTCTGGAGGTGTTTGCTAGGAACTGGCGAGGACCGTCCATTCTCCTTAGGGTTGACAATGGGACGGCGGTGGCGGTATTAAACA
The DNA here is from genome assembly GCA_954871275.1 of Leptopterna dolabrata. Classification (NCBI taxonomy): domain Eukaryota; kingdom Metazoa; phylum Arthropoda; class Insecta; order Hemiptera; family Miridae; genus Leptopterna; species Leptopterna dolabrata. Next base: position 66,488 of record CATPAC010000142.1, read on the forward strand.
AATTTGGCAGTGTCCGATTTCCTCACCTTTATACCGCGGCTCGGGCCATATGGCTTTTTTGTGAATCTAGGGGGTTGTGGATAAAAGCCTCTTATATTAACACGAAAGATAATGTGGAGGCGGACGCTGAGTCACGCCGTAAACTTTCAAGTGGGGAGTGGGGGTTGTCACCTCAATATTTTCAAACGATTGTACGGACGTTTGGAATGGCTGAAGTCGACTTGTTTGCGTCGGATGACCTACATCAGTGTTCCAAATTTTTCTCTTGGCGGCCTCAGGCGGGAGCCGCAGGGGTGGATGCATTTACTTTTTGCTGGAAGCAATACTTCTTCTACGCTTTTCCCCCGTTTTCGCTACTCTCCCGTGTACTTCAAAAAATCAGGGAGGACCAAGCTGCGGGAATCGTGGTGGCCCCACTGTGGCCGACACAACCATGGTTTTCAGTATTCATGAAGTTGGCTAGTTCACAAATATTATACCTTGGCCCTAATGAAACCTTGTTGTTTTCTCCTTACAGCTCCATGCGGCACCCCTCGTCGCATCACCTGCGATTGATGGTGGCAATCTTATCCGGAGAAGTTTCATGAAAAAAGGTATCCCACTTGATGTTATTGGGACTCTTCATAGTTCTCTTGCTCAGACCACGCTTAAGCAATACGCGTCTTCCTACAACTTGTGGATCAACTTCTGTAATAGGGAGCATACAGACCCACTTACCTTTACGACCGCTGACGTTTTACGCTTCTTCCAACATCTGTTGGACGAGACACCTCAGTCATATAATTCTTTCAATACGCATCGGTCTGCCCTTGCGTTGGTAGCCGATTTTGACTTATCACAAGATTACTTAGTGAAGAGATTTCTTAAGGCAGTGTTTCGGCTGCGGCCACCAGCAGCCAAGTACACTTCCACTTGGGACCCCCAACTAGTATTACAGTATTTTATGTCGGCTTCGGATGACTCCTTGTCCTTTAGAGCTAAAAAATTGGTGGTACTTTTGTTACTGGCGTCTGGTCAACGGATGCAAACGATTTGGTCGATTGAACGGTCGCATATCGTATTCTCGGATTCTGACGTTCGGATTTATATACCGAGGTTGCTAAAAACGTCTAGGCGGGGGGCCACTGCCCCTTCCATAATCATCCCCTTTTTGCCCTCTCGTCCGGCCATTTGCGTAGCCTCCAATTTAAAACGATATCTGGCGGACACGGTTGATGTGCAGGGGTCGGCATTGTTTGTTACTCTTCGGCAGCCTTTTCGGCCTGTGACAGTACCTACACTAAGTCGGTGGGTGAAGGATATTATTGGTGCTGCGGGTATAGATTTAAGTATTTTCTCGGCACACTCTACGCGGCACGCCGCTGTTTCATCGGCGGCTCGCCATGGAGTGTCCATCAATGCGATTTTTCAAGCGGCAGGATGGTCGCAAAACTCTAATATGTTTCACGCAGTTTACAATCGCCCATTGTGTTCACAGGCGGACTTTGCGACGGCGGTGTTGTCCTCTGTTTAATTCAGGACTGCAGCCCTTTGGTGACAATTTTGATGCCCATTGCATGGCCGACTTACCGTTTATTTTGTTATTTTGATGCCTATCTTGATGCCTATTTTGATTTTGATGTCTAATTGATGGCCGAATTATCATTTATATTGCCTTTTATATTGAAGTTTATATTGACATCTTCTTATGGGGATCTATGTTCACTTGGTGCTCTAACTTTGACACGTTGTCATACTTTAGATATGTTCGCCTATTGGCAATCTTATACCGTTTTCTCTTTGACCTTAATATATGTTTCTTGATCTGATAGTTGTTATCTAACATTGGTTATTTTCATACCATTAATTGCTCTTTCGCGGCTGTCCGTTCAACTGAACGGCTTTTTTCGTTCTTGCATAAAATGCTACAAGATGTCTCCTGCCTGTTCTCGTTCCATGTTTTCCTATCTGTCTTCCTATGTGGTCTCCGTTACTGGCGTTTGTTTAATCTTTTCATTCATGGAAAAGGGGAGGGGGCGTGCTCGACATGAGTCCGACGCCTAGGATGTGGCCATGAATGATACAACTGCCTACCAGTCCTCATGTCTTGATGGGTGCCTTTTTTCTTTTTCTCAGTGCCCTGGGGAGCTGGTGGAGGAATCTTTGAACAGCTGCCAGTAAACAATCTCTTCCGAAAATTACCGCCATATAATTGTACAATCAACTTACCTTCTGGGAAAGTCGATTGAAATTATATATAGGTAATTGGAGGAAGAGATTGTTACACTCCCACCCGTGAAGTCTGGTTGGGGGACTTCACCACCCTACCCATGCCTCCACCAGCATGTCTTCGAACTTCAATGGCGTCATGAAGGAGAGTGGAAGTGGAGGACCGGGGGGCCACAGAAGAACCAACATAACCACGCGAAAAACTTTGGTTTTTAGTTTTTCTTTAAAAAAATTCCGAACTTCCGCACCAGGAGCGCTGCTGCCAGTAAACAATCTCTTCCTCCAATTACCTATATATAATTTCAATCGACTTTCCCAGAAGGTAAGTTGATTGTACAATTATACAATTATTTAGTCTAACTCTATTAGATGAAAAATCGGTAGGTATTTGAATGTGTGAATACGTTATAATTTTTGTAAAAGTGAGTTGCTCAAAAATGAATCTGACGCGATTTCAGCAAAATGAGCATCGAATTCTCAGCTGCGTCATTTTTCACGCTGGATTAAATGTTGATACTACCATACCAGTAAAAGTTGTGTTTCGACAACTGAATCCACCAGAAACACGCAGAGCCCCACGCTTGACCTTTTTGCTATTGCCCTGACGCCCAGGTAAGCTTTCTCGGTCGATGATAGTGAAAAGGGCTTTGAAAAAATGTGAAACCATCATATTTGAGTCTCCAGAGCGGGATTCCATGTTGTAGACATCCCTTTTTGGACCACTGGCATGTCGATTAATGCAGAACCAGACTGATACCAGTGAGGTAAGTACATAAGCACAAGGCAATGAAACCACAAGTTTACAATGTGAATGGTTTTTTACAATGAAACACCGGTCGTATGGTTATGCTAGTCCCTGACAGTAGATCGACCTGGGGGCCTATTCTGTAAAAGAGAGTGAAAAGAGATTATCTGTTTTGAAAATCTGGGTAGAGATAGTCTGCCTCAGGAGACAGTCCCTTGCAGTGTCTCCGGGGTTCATCTATTTTACTGAATAGCTCTCAACCCGTACTTGGACATTTTTACTCTAGAATCGATAACATTTATAGTTTTGCAATGAACAATCGACTAACCTTTAAGAGATGAAAAACACGTCAAAATGACCGATATGGTTGGGGATGAAAGGATGTACCTACAAGATCACTGTCAAACAAACGACACTCACAAAGAGACTCTCTTTCGAGGAACACATCTAATTAGGTCTCTGTGAAAGAGATCAAAAATGTCAAGATGGCCGCCACTCTCTCTTAGAAGTTACTGAACAAGGACTAAGAAGGTAGGGGTCACGAAAAAAGGGGCTGGCCGTCGTGACGTCACTGGCACCGAGCGACTGCCTGGGCTCTCTTTACTTTCTATTGCAGCCCTTGCGCACCAAGCTTTTACTCAAAAACCGAAAGCCATATCAACATCAAAATTGCTGGACACGTCGATACCTACCTAGTAGATAGGTATTTGAGTATTTAAACCATTTCACACCACCTTTCTTTCGAAAATGCTAGAACAGCGAATATTCAAGTGCGGACTACCCAATTTTCATCTTTTTCTCTTTTCTCTGGGCTAGGTATCTTCTCTTTTTTGAACAAGTCAATGATGCCAGTATTTAAACGGAATGAAGCTTTTGGGTTTTTTAATACGTACACTACGTTTGAACAGTTTCAAATAACGAGTATATTAATTCAAACTGTAAAATAGTATTAGAGATTTCATGGAGCTGACAATAATAATCAGTAATTACAATAACTAGATACCTACATATACAATAATATTAAAATTATGACCTACGTACAAAAACTATACAATGTACTTTAATTTAAGGATTTCATCCCTCGCACTGGCAAGCTGTTGTTGGAGGTGTTTATTTTCTTGTTGTAGCCTCATATTTTCAGCCATCAAGAAAACAACCTCTGCAGGTCTTTCATTATTAATCTCATTACGATTATCTACTTCTTGTATAATTGAGTCCTCAAATGCCTGGTCTTGGATGCCGTCAATAATATTTTCTTTAGAGCGTAGGACTTCCTCAATTTCTTTACGGGTATTTCGCTTTTGTACTCGCGCTTGACGTTGTGCAGGACCAGTTTTATTTTCTGCCAAGCTTCTTAAAGGTAACTGCAAATGCGGGACTACGTCAGGCTTCAGCTTGTATTTTAGTGGAAGGCCCAATAATTCACCTGAAGAAATGAAAAAAATACCCTTGACTTTACTTCATGTCTAGCTCTACGTTCCTTAGCGATACAATTGTTTTGAAGAAATGATTTTGTTTTCCTCTGGAATATAATAGGTATATAGTAATATATTTTTTTAGTAACTCACCTTTCAGATCTCATAAGTAGTCACATTGGTCAAAATGTGCAGAGCAGACTCGAGCTTTTTCAACCTAAAACGAATCGGACCGTTTGCACGAATTTAACCACTTTAATCTATAAACATTGTCGCGAGGAAAACTGTGAAAATGCAACCCTGATTCTTTGTTATCGCTGTGATTTGAACACCCACAAACGGCACAACAAACCATCATGATTCGTCGTCAAACAGGAAGAAATGCCAACTGGCTTACTAGAATCAAGCAGCCGAGCTGAGTGAAAGGTGCCAGTGATGTCAGAGGGCCTGGGTTTTCCCCGCGGCCAGCTGTCGTGACCCCTACCTTCTTAGTCTAGTATCCTTGTTACTGAATAACCATGTCATGGATACTATAAAAATCAGTTTTGCCAGAACAAAGTCGGACCAAAAAGACATGTCTCTTTGTGTTACGGAGTAGGGAAGTCGGGTAGAGCAAAGATGGTTTTGATCGGGGTTTTACTCCCCCCGTTACCCCCCCAGTTACTAAGAGAAACCACCAAAAATCCCCTTGCTAAACCTTTCTATCCTGCAATACTTCCTGGGTGACAGGATATGATATATTCCTAAATCTAACGTGTTAATCATTGAAATCCTATGGGGGACAACATTACTCATCTTTATCTAAATAACCTAAAACTGGGTGTTCCACAAACTGTTTCCATCTCTTAAATAAGGATAGAAACAGAAAACAAAAAGAATTATCTTTCATTTCATAACAAATCAAGGTAGAGCTACTCTTAATCCTACTTACACCAAGACCAACCCAAAACCTTGATAAGTGGCTCCCATACCCTCGTCGGTCTCGTTATTTCGTCCCTACAATTCCAATTTTGGTTTATTATGCTGTGAATAATACACCTATGTATTAGCTCAGCAAAATATTTGTATAACACCCCCTCAAAATTTTTTCTTTTCCTCTAGGTGTGTAGATTCCAAAAATGCAATGGCCGTACACCGTCCGCGGTATCACACATACCGGCTTTAAGTTCTGTTTAAAAAAGTCGTTCTTTCGCACACATGCTCCATTTGGGCCCTAGTTGTGTCCCGAAACTTTGCAGCCCGATCGGAATATAACCAAGGGTGTTATGAGGGAAAATGTGTATAAAAATAGGCACTTTTTGTGTTTTAGTAACATGAGCTTTTGAGGTATCGTTTTCCATGTTTAATCAGACGATCAATCAACTAGGGACGACGTATCCTTCACGTCGGGAATGAACCTACCCTGAAAACACTGACCTAGACTAAGTGTGAAAAGTGAAAGTGTAGGGTCAAACATTTCTGCATGAATTCTAGATCACCTTCAAAGGAAAATGAGAATGAATTATTGACTTACCTTCTTACTAGAACCCCACTAAAAGTCCTGAGATGAATCAAACTAAACTTCAAAAATGTTGGGAGTACCCGGCTACAAACCTTCAAATTCCCAGGATAATAATAATAATAATAATAATAATCCTTTATTGGTATATAGGACAGGATGTCCCACCTCGCATACCAAACATCAGAGAAAACTGTAGAGTAGGTGACTTATTTGAATTTAAAAAAAATATATATGACAGCCTGAAGGACAAAGGAAATAGCCTGAAGGGCAACAATTGAAAAAGGTAAAATTGAAAAGGGCATTAACAAAACAAAAAAAGATATATTAAAATAGTAGAGAAGGTGAGTACCTAGTGCAGTGAGAATGAGGAGGAGACAGGAAGAGTGAGGAGGACGTAAAAGAGGAGTGAAGAAAGTTGAAAGAAGGTGGGGATAAGGGAGGGGGTCTACCGTTCGATGAGGAAGTGGCGCTCAACCGCGCTCCTGAATGCGCCAAGGGAGGGGGTGCTCCGCACCGCCACTGGGAGGGAGTTCCATAACCTCGCTCCCGCAATCGAGATGGAGCAGCCCATGGCCTTGCTGGAGTGCCGTGACAGGGCGATGTTATTTGCTCGACTTGAGCCTCCAGGGGGAAATAGGTGTTCACATAATCAGGCAGGCCGCCTTTAGTGGATCGAAATATCACACATAGGCACTGTATATTCAGGTAAGTTATAAGATCCATCCCAAGAAGCCGATCTTCATACAATGAAATGTGCCCATATGATCTGAGGCAGAAAACATAACGGATGCAGCTATTGAATGTTATGCGAAGACGTTTAAGGGAATGAAAATCAAGGGACCAGATGAAGAGTATAGAGCAGTAACTAAAATGGGGAAGTATGACTGACTGAAATAATTTTATACGTATATGGAAAGGGGTACAGTAAGCTAAGTTTCTAAGTGAGTGCAGTGATGAGAAGACAGATCTTGAGACTTTAGCAACATGATCCTTCCATGTTAAGGTGGAATTGATGATCAACCCCAGATTTCTGACTGATTGGTGGTAAAGGATTGGAGAGTTATCAGTTAGAATGGGAGGAAGAGAAGAAGTTGAAATGGGACGATTGAATATTAAAATTGCCTGACTTTTAGAGGGATTTATTATCAATCCATTGCTCTTACACCAGTTTTTGATTGAAGAGAGGTCATGGTTTACTAGGGCAATGGAGTTGGAAAGAGAGGTGGCATCAGTATGGCTGTATCTGTAAATCTGAGTATCATCCGCATAAAGATGGTAAAAACAGTGTTGAATAATCTGGGGCATGTCATTGATAAAGACGGAAAATAGGAATGGAGCCTAGACAGAGTGTGGGGAACCCACTCACTCCATATTTATATTTATTTTCGATCATATGAATTAGTTGCGTTAATAGAAACCAAAAATAAAATACTTTTGATTTGCATTCGAGACACCAGCGAATTTGTTGAAGTCAATTAATAATTTTGTAAATCTCCAGATATATTTTTATAAGGTACAATATTGGAGTCGCGACCAGGTACCCTAAAGATTGGTGACCCCGACGTGATGGAAGGAGCTGGAGACAATAACGGCGATGCTTTCTTCGTGCCAATGGAAAGTACATCACAGGTAGCAGAGATAAGCATTAAGTTACCTGCATTTTGGCCCGAAAAACCTGATATTTGGTTCCATCAAGTTGAAGCCCAATTCAAATTAAAAAGAATAACTTCAGAACAAACAAAATTCGATTATCTTCTGGCACAACTGGACAAAAGTTACGTGGAAAATATCTATGATCTGGCTACTGTTACTGCAAATGATAAATACACTCAAGCAAAAAATCGACTGATTGCCCTTTTTAAAGAAAGTGAAGAAGCCCAAATTAACCCTTTAACTCCTAAGCCCGCGTTTTTCCGCAAAAGCTCAGAGTGCTGTGGGCCCGAAGCCCGCGTTTTTCCGCAAAAGCTCAGAGTGCTGTGGGCCCGAAGCCCGCGTTTTCCCAAACGGCTCCTGCATTCTCCTGCGATCTACCAGAACTTTTTCAAACTACTTTTCGGTTTCTCGGGGAGTTACTAGATAGCGCTTGACACGTTTCAGCCCCCCCCCCCCGCCTCGCTCTTCCATCTTGAAGCCTCTCCTACCCCAGATAAGCCATGTGACCTGTGTTCACCCCTCTTTCTCGTGATTCTACGCGTAAAACGCATAAAAGTGGTAGGGATTCTTCAGAAATATTCCGACAAAGCCTCTCGCAGTTATTTTTAGCGTCAGTCTACTGTATGATTTGTTGACGTTCGCTTCCGTTCACCTCACTTTGAGACCTTTTCCGAAACTTTTTTTATCTTTCGTTTTTCTACTTCATTATTTATATCGTGATTTCTTTTTTTCTTATTAGTAGTAGTGATTTAGTTAGGTTTAGTGCATAATTATATATTATTTAGGTAAAGGCAAAGCCCGTATGAGAAAAAGGGATGGAAAATTTTTGTTTTTAGTGAAACCAGAATCGATGGAAGGCATTATAATTAGGTACTAGTGAATTTTTGGGGTGATGAAAGTAGGGAACAATAACAATGGTATAGTAATTATAATGAATCGGTAATTATGTTTATGGAAAATGAAGTAATAATAAGACAAATTATGAAAACAATAAACTATTGATGGACGCCAGTTTATGAGCATATAATAATGACAAAAAAGGTACAAACCCTTCAAACCCAGTACATTTCAGTCCATAATATATTCGTGGACAAAATGCAAAAAGAATTACGTCAAAAAGTTGAAGAATAGTGGAGAGACGGGAAAAACCAAAAGAGAAGGTCGAGCGTCGCAGACTCGAGAATTCCTCCGGTACCAGGGGAGTTGCAGGTAAAAAAGGCTCCGCCGGTACCAGGGGAGTTGCAGGTAAAAAAGGCTCCGCCGTCAGGCGTCGGGCGGTCGTAAAATGCTCCGGCGGGAAAGGGTTAAGAAACTCACCAGTGGTTTGCAGCTTGGCTCTCTCAAACCTAGTCAACTACTGAGGAAAATGCGAGCATTAGCAGGAGCAAATTTCACTGAAACTGTTTTTAAAACTTTATGGCTTGAAAAATTACCTGAAAATGTACGTTCAATTCTAGTGATAGCCGAAGGAAGTCTCGATAAATTGGCAGAACTAGCTGATCGAATTTCTGAAACTAGGGATTCAGCAACTTTATATGCAGTAAAAAAACCTAATTCCTCTCAATCTGCTGTGCCAAACCTAGATTTTCAGGTTCTTGCCATTCAGATCGGAGAATTGAAACGTAGCATTGAAGAATTGAAACTATCGCGAAGATCATCATCAAGGTCAGACAGTTCAAGCAGAGATAGTAGTTGCAGTCGAAATAGCAGTAGAAGCCACAAGACCAGGCGTAGACGTTTCAATCCGAATGGTAAGTTTTGTTATGCCCATTTTAGATATGGAAGAAGATGCCTCCCAGGCAAGTGTGTGCCTCCTTGTCAGTGGTCGGAAAACGCCAGCAGGCAGCACCAGTAGCGACCCTGTGTGCTGTTAATGATAGTAATGGTCGTAGTTTCCGTTTGTTTGTCAGAGATCGAAAAACGAAATTGCAGTTCTTGGTAGATAGTGGGGCAGACGTTTCTGTTCTCCCTGCCAAGAAACACATTGCAGGTGAACCATCTAATTTCAAATTATACGCAGCAAATGGATCTGAAATTCCTACCTATGGCACCAAACTTCTGAATTTAGATCTCGGTTTAAGACGACAATTTGAATGGCCTTTCATAATTGCGAATACGAACAAAGGTATCCTTGGAGCAGATTTCCTTCACCATTTCGACCTACTCATTGACCTGAAGAGTAGCCTTGAGGAACACCATCCAGGATAGGAAGGAGCCCAGAGGACTGACCGTTCAAGAACACAGTCTGCATGCGCCCAGTAAGATATGAGTGGATGAGAGCTTTTGCGCTCGAGGAGAAGTAGCAAAAGTGAGACAGTTTTGCAAGAAGAAGGTCATAGTTAATTGAACCAAAGGCGTTGGTAAGGTCTAAAAGAACCAGGATGGTACATTTCTTCTCCTCGATACCCCTTCTGATATCTTCAGTTATCTTAATAAGGATTGATTCGCAACTATGTCGAGGCCTGAAGCCTGGCTGGTATTGAGAAAATAAATTGTGGACAGAAACAAAGCTCGACATCTGCTCCCGAAGACAGTGCTCAAGAGCTTTCGAAGAAGCTAGGGGAATGCTGATAGGACGCACATCATTAAGACTATTAACACACGACTTTTTGGGGAGAGGAACAATGCGGGCAATTTTCCAACTGTCTGGGAAACAGGAACTAGTAATAGCAAAATTGAATACATGTAGAAAAAAAGGAGCAGTGACACACAGGCTATTAGTTATGAGGCAAAGAGGGAGGCAGTCGGTTCCTGTGGCTTGAGAACTGATTTTAGAGAAAGCTTTAAAAATATCGCACAAAACCAAACAGGTGAACGAGAAATTGATGTCAGAGGACGCATGATTAGGGAGAACAACAGTGGGTTTAGGGGATGAGGTCACACTAAAATGTTGGTTAAGGCTACTGACACTGAACTGGATAGCCAGTGATTTGGAGGAAAGCAAACCACATTTCCGTATTCGGGACCATAGGTAGTTGCTTGATTGGGAGATTGGGTGAGAGGAGACTTTCAAAGTACGAACGCTTGGCTCGACGAACGAACGTTTTGGCTCTATTCCTCAGAGTTTTAAATTGGGAGAAGTCATTGGGATCCAGAGAGTGACGCCATTGAGCATATGCCCTGTCTCTGATTTGAAGGACTGCGCGCACTTCTGGTGTGAACCATGGGGTACAGGGGTGGCGCACCCGAACTCGCCTCAGAGGGGCAAGTGAATTCAAGATACAGAGAAAATTATTGTTCAGAATTTCAACCATATCATTAACGCTGGTACACTGGAACACACCATCCCAGTACTGAGCCATGGCAGCCTTTTCAACTTCTTTCTTGGTAAGACGTTTGAGAGCTCGGGTATAGATAAAATGAGGCTTTAATTTGAATTTGCTGATTCTTATGCAGCAAAGTATGGCTCGATGATGTGAGACAGCAGGAGTTGAATAACTTTTACATAATTTTACAGAGGCAAGGTTTTTAACTAGAAAATGATCTATGTTTGTGGCGGAGTCCCTCAAAATGTGCGTGGGACTGGTGTTGATGAGATTCAGTCCTAGGACGTTGCTCATATCAATTAGCTTTTTGGTATTAGAGGACTGAATATCAGTATTAATGTTAAAATCACCAGCGATGACACTATTTTCATACTTGGATACTTGTAGATGAAGTTAGCAAGGACAGGCTCAAGGTCAGAAATGTCTGAAGTAGGGTTTGGAGGTCTATAAATAGCACACAACAATATAGGGGAGGTACCCGGATGGGCTTCGATAATTAACCCTCGGGCACCCGCGCCTCTTGGACGAAGCAATTAACCCGCGGACGGTACTCCATGCCGCCCTCACGGAATTTACTCCTAAATTGATTATAACTAAGTCTATTCAGAGTTTTGAGTCCAAATAGATTATACCACGCTATTCACCATTAAAAAACGCTGCAAAGTCCTTGTCACATGGGTTTATTATTCTATTGGAGTTCTAGAGATTCTTGTTGGCAGTTAAATTTATAGTTTCTTTCATGTGGAATGATTGAAATAGCTATTCCTGATGATTTCCACCAATTTTGGCCCCCAAAACATGAAATAGGTACACTTTTTTTTCCCCCAGATCATCTTTGATCATTGGTAGTGCGATTTAATGGTCTTGATTCAGCTGTTTACACTTTTTCTAATGTTAGTATACACATTGATTGTGATTTCAGACAGTTTTCCAGGTTTTTGACTAAAAAAAAAACAATTTTAGGAGCTGAACCAATGGTAAAACCTCAATTTCCGCGTCTTTGGTCAAAATCGACTTCATATTCGGTATTCTCGTCCCCAAAAACGTGGAAAACGATACCTCAAAAGCTCATTTTACTAACATGTTGCTAAAACGCAAAAAGTACCTATTTTTACACACATTTTCACTCATAACACCCCTGGGTATATTCCGATCGGGCTGAAAAGTTTCGGGACACAACTAGGGCCCAAATGGAGCATGTGTGCGAAAGAACGACTTTTTTAGATCTAAAATGAAGCCTGTACACGTGATACGGCGTACGGCGGACGGCGGACGGACATTGCATTTTTGGAATCTACGCACCTTGAAACGGAAAAGAAAAAAGTTTGAGGGGGTGTTATAAAAATTTTTTGCTGAGCGAATACATAGGTGTATTATTCACAGAATAATAAACCAAAATCTAAGAAACGGCAACTTTGGCTTTATTGTTATTCGTAAATTAGTGACGCGAAAAATCACAAAACAAAAACGCTGCAAAGTCCTTGTCACATGGGTTTATTATTCTACTGGACATACCTACAGAAATGTTGGCTGTTCATTTATTGTTTATTTCATGTGAATTAATTGAAATAGCTATTTCTGATGGTTTCCACCATTTTTGGCCCCTAAAACACGAATTAGGTAGGTACGCACCTTTTATTTTATTTTTTTCAATTTATCTTTGATCATTGGTAGTGCCATTTAAACGTCTCGATCCACGTGTTGATACTACTTCCAGTGTTATTATACAAATTGATGGTGATTTCAGACGATTTCCCAGGTTTTTGACTCATAAAAAATCAATTTTGGGAGTTGAACATTTGGTAGAACCTCGATTTTCCACTCTTTGGTCAAAATCGACTTCATATTCGGTCTTCTCGTCCCCAAAAACATGGAAAACGATTGGTACCTACCTCAAAAGCTCAAGTTACTAAAATGTTACTAAGACACAAAAAGTACCTATTTTTGTGCACATATTCACTCATAACATCCCTGGGTGTATTCCGATCGGGCTGAAAAGTTTCGGGGCACAACTAGAGCCCAAATAGAGCATGTGTGCGAAAGAACGATTTTTGTAGACCGAAAATGAAGCCTGTACACGTGATACGGCGGATGGACATTGCATTTTGGTTTATTATTCTGTGAATAATACACCTATGTATTCGCTCAGCAAAAAATTTTTATAACACCCCCTCAAAATTTTTTCTTTTCCGTTTCAAGGTGCGTAGATTCCAAAAATGCAATGTCCGTCCGCCGTACGCCGTATCACGTGTACAGGCTTCATTTTCGGTCTAAAAAAGTCGTTCTTTCGCACACATGCTCCATTTGGGCCCTAGTTGTGTCCCGAAACTTTTCAGCCCGATCGGAATATACCCAGGGGTGTTATGAGTGAAAATGTGTATAAAAATAGGTACTTTTTGCGTTTTAACAACATGTTAGTAACATGAGCTTTTGAGGTATCTTTTTCCATGTTTTTGAGGACGAGAAGACCGAATATGAAGTCGATTTTGACCAAAGACGCGGAAATTGAGGTTTTACCAAAGGTTCAGCTCCCAAAATTGGTTTTTTATGAGTCAAAAACCTGGAAAACTGTCTGAAATCACCATCAATGTGTACAATAACATTGGAAAAAGTGTAAACAGGTGAATCAAGACCATTAAATGCCACTACCAATGATCAAAGATGATCTTAAAAAAAAAAAAAAAGCGTACCTATTTCATGTTTTGGGGGCCAAAATTGGTGGAAATCATCAGAAATAGCTATTTCAATCATTCCACATGAAAGAAACAATACATTTAACAGCCAACAAAAATCTCTAGAACTCCAATAGAATAATAAACCCATGTGACAAGGACTTTGCAGCGTTTTTGGAATCTGCGCACCTTGAAACGGAAAAGAAAAAATTTTGAGGGGGTGTTATAAAAATTTTTTGCTGTGCGAATTTTTTTTTTTTTTCTTCAATGGGACGGGTACCGAGCCCCTTGTCAATGAGACCTAAAAGATCTATTTTGACATCTGTCCCTATTTTCATTTAAGAACCCGGTTGATGGCCTCTTCTCTCACATAGTGGAGGAGGCTTACGGGTGATTCTCCGGCAACATCGGTGGTGTTAATGAACCCCTTCCCAAAGTGCCGGAATCGTGTTGATGCTACAGCAGGGCACTCACATAGGATGTGCTCTGCTGTTTCCACTGCCTCAGTACAGAGGCGGCAGATATCAGTACTGGCTTTGCCGATGTTTTTAAGGTGGTACCTTAGAGGGCAGTGGCCAGTGAGTAGACCGACGATGGTACAAAGGTCTTTGCGCCTCATTGATAGGAGGGCTTGAGCCCGCTTTTTGGAAAAGCTTATCAGCCGCTTTGATTGTCGCAGCCCAGGGGTGTTGCTCCAGTGAGCGGCCCTTGGTTCGTCTTCCCATTTTTTCACTTGTAGAGCAATAAAGCTCCTGGTGATCCCGAGCTGTGGTTCGGGACCATATGGGATGGACTCCGATGCGTTTTTAGCAAGGCGATCAGCGGTCTCGTTGCCCTCGATTCCCTCATGGCCGGGCACCCATAGCAGCGTAAGTTTGTTGCCACGGGTAGCCCGCTTAAGGGAAGTCAGGCAACTCCAGGTCAGCTTAGATGTTATAGAAAAGGACGAAATGGCCTTTAAAGCTGCCTGGCTGTCAGATAGGATGTAGATCCTTGCGCCTTTGAGTCTTTTCCTGGCAACCTCTTGCGCACAAATTTCTATAGCATGGGTTTCTGCTTGGTAGATAGTGGCTGCGCTGCCAAGGGGCTTGGCCAACCTAAAGTTTGGCCCATGTACCCCGAGCCCAGCCCTACCCCCCATCACAGACCCGTCTGTATACCAGACTAGTGAGCCTGGTTCAAATTGAGGCAGGCCTCTTTTCCAGGTCTCGCGATCTTTTATAATGACCTTAAAGGGAAGGTCGAAGTTCTTTCTTTCCAACATGAAATCGGGAACTGACCGAGTCACTGGGTCTGTCCTGATAGTACCCAGTATACTCAGATGACTCTCTCTGTGTACAGGGGTCTTGATCCTCCCCAACTGCTGCATTCTTGATGCCCTGCTGAGCGAATACATAGGTGTATTATTCACAGAATAATAAACCAAAATGACAGTTGTCATGAAAACGAAAAGCTAACCCGCGGACGGTAAACACAATAACCCGCAGACGGTATACAGTACCGCTTGGCGACCTTTCCACTTCGCCTGACCGAAAACAAGTGATAGGAGTAATAGAAAAATCGGCACGTACGGGCACTGATGGCCAGACAGTTGAAGGACACATACCTAGGTGCGATATACCGGAAATGTTACGCGTTAGTGATTTACTGTACTGTTTACAGAGTTGCGGCATGGAGTGGCGTCCCCCGGGTGCCCGAGGGTTAAATATTCAATAACAGATTCCTTTGGTGATTTGCATAAGATTTTATATTTGATCCCATCACGCAAATAAATAGCAACTCCACCTGAATTTTTCCGTGTTCTATCATGCCTGACTAACTGAAACCCTGGGAGTGCTACCAAACTGGACTTGATGGAGGATTTGAGCCAAGTCTCTGATACGAAAAGCGCCTGGACCTGATTACTGCCTACATAATACTTGATGTCCTCGATGTGGCACGGAAGGCTTTGAGCGTTGAAGTACAGTATAGGGAAAGTATTAGCAACAGAGTGCAAATCGTGCTCAATCTGAACGTCAACAGGATTGAAAGAGGGGGCATTAGCATTCAGCTGTATAGACCCAGGCACAGAAAGCAAGTTAGTGTCGGCGCCCACAGAGACCTGCGGAAGCGAGGTACCCAAACCAGAGGCGTTGCGTCCATAAGGCCACTTGGGCCACTGCCCCGGCACCCAGAAACACAAAAAACTCCAAAAAAATGCCAACCATTTGTTCAGTTGGCATTCGAATTTCCTTCCGTATACCTACTGTACCTAGCATTTTTCACGAAGTTCAACAGCGACTCGACAGAGTTCTCTCTCTCTGTCCCAACCTATGTCTGGCATGGCTGCGGCCAAGACAAGTAACTGGGAAGAATAAGAAGACAGAGATCTCTGGCTATGGATATTCGAGCATTTTATCGGAATATAGCTACAGTAATCGATGTCTTGCAATCGAAATCGAAACCTACGCTTCTGAAACTGGCAGGTCCAGGGACCGGGTGTCACCATGGCAACGGAGAAAAGTGGCCCGTCCGCGCAAGCTCAGTCGAGTAAAAATTTGGTTAGCCACGCCCATTTTGGGCCCGAGTCCAACATTTCCATCCAAAAATCGTTTGTGTTCACAATCGATTGGATTGTTTCAATTCATGTTGTTATCTCGATACGAGATGCTTGTCCTTCTATCTGTCCTCCCCTAAAAATTCTTATCATGGAATAAAGGGAGCGGAGAGCCCTTTATTCCATGATCTTATAACTTTTGCCGTTCTG
Source organism: Leptopterna dolabrata (assembly GCA_954871275.1). Taxonomy (NCBI): domain Eukaryota; kingdom Metazoa; phylum Arthropoda; class Insecta; order Hemiptera; family Miridae; genus Leptopterna; species Leptopterna dolabrata. The sequence goes on from CATPAC010000142.1 coordinate 82,694, forward strand.
TTCCTATGTTGAGTTTTCAATTTTCTGCTTAAGTTTCGAATTTTGTATGTTTCCATTCGAGTTCCCAGGACAGATTTGGATTTGCGATAATTAAGTGCGTTGTGTCCTGTCTGTGGTCTTGTGGATTGATCGACATCAACACACACAGATAAGTACCTGGCTTCTAGTCTGATTCTCCATCCAAGTAGGTACTGGCCGGCGGGTCATTACTTCGTTGTATTTTAGTCTAGTTCGTTGTTTTTAGTGGTTGTTTAGTTTATTTGCTTCTGTATTTTTGTATCACATGAATTCGGTGGCTAACTTACAGTCGAAATTTTCGACGTTTTCCTACGAGGATCGAGTGATGATTAAAAGTTTAGGAAGTTGCTGATATTAGTCAGTATGAAGCTATAGAACTTTTAGCTTCTGGTAATCCCGGGTACTGGTCAGAACTATTGTGAACACAGTGCTTACATTCTGACTTGCTAAGAGCTGTGGTTGATTAAAATCCACACATTTCTCATAAGAAGACTCCACTGTTAGAAAACATTTACAGGTATTTTGTAGAAAAAGCTGTTAATTTGTGTTCCGGTTTGGTGGCCCACCATTTTCAGAGCCCACGCACCGCTACTGACCCAAACTACCCTCCATGGGGCCAGGTTACACCCACACCCAAGAAGCAGTCAGGAAGCAACAGGAGACGCCAACCAACCAAACCGAACGGCAGAATCAAGGGAATGTGAAAATTCGAAAGAAAATGAGAAGTGGGAAGAAGGATGTGTAGGAAAAAAAGAAGTGAGAAGAAGGAAAGCGTAGGAAACAAAAGAATGAGAGCACTCACATTCAGCAAAATTGCTGAAAAAAGTAAGGAGCGCATCACAAGTAGGTAAATTTAATCAATATGGCAGTGCATTGGGCGTCCCCAGAACCAATGTATGGATATCAAAATTAAACGATGTAAAAATGATGCCGTTTAACAATTTGCGGTGCAAAACAGAAGAGTTCCTATCTACCTACTGAAAAACAAAATATGAGCAATATGAGGAAGAACATGAGAAGTAATTAAGCGAATTGGAAAGAGGAACAAAATACGAGGAAGAACTTGAGAGATAATTAAGCAAAATGAAAGGATCAAAATATTATAACAGGAATATTATGACGAGGGAGATGAAAAAAAATATAAAAAAGTATAAAACAGGAGAACTTATACCTATCATACCTACCTATTTGGAAGCATTGAGACTAATACTAAGTATAAAACAAGCAAACTTATACCTAGTGTACCTACCTATTTGAAAACATTAGGACTAATAGTGAGTAAGAAAAAAGAAACAAAAATTCAAGAACGAGCTCGCAAAATGAGACAAAACAAAATAATGAATAAGTGTAGATAAATATGTACTAACGAAAATGCGAGGTGGGTATAAGTAGGTACACGTCTGATCAGTCAATAAGGAAGCTGAAAAGGACAGTCTGGGACTCGGTGAAAAGTTCATCATCAGCAACGTCAGATGGTCTTGAGACTTTTAGCGAATTTTCAAAGAAAATGAAGCTATTGCAATGGCTTCGAAATTTAAATAATATAAATTTTTGGAAATTTTCTTCATAGAAATCCGTTTCAGACCATTCTAAAACGATTCCTGAAATTTAACACTTTTTTATATGTATATATTATATATATATATATATGTGTCACTCCAGACGATAACTCTCGATAGAATTGAGATAAACAGCTCAAATTTGCACAAAAAATCTATCTTGGCAATCGAAAGGCTAAGTTCGAAGATGGGCGAAATTGGCCTACTCTAAGGAGGGTTTTGGCGCATTTAAAGTGCGCAAAAATTACCCAAAAATCCCCAAAATGTTATTTTCCAACAAGTGACCCCTCATTTTAAAGGTTTTTGCACGCTGAACACGATGGTGGAATCGGATTTTAGATATCTTGATCCGTTCTCAAATTAGAGCATTTAAAGTGCGCAAAAATTACCCAAAAATCCCCAAAATGTTATTTTCTAACAAGTGACCCCTCATTTTAAAGGTTTTTGCACGCTGAACACGATGGTGAAATCGGATTTTAGATATCTAAATCCGTTCTTAAATTAGAGCATTTAAAGTGCGCAAAAATTACCCAAAACTAGGATAATCTTTAAACTCTTACCCCCCCCCCCACCCCCTTAGAGTGGTCAGATTGAAAAATGTGAGAAGTATTAATTGAAGACGAGAGTTCGAAGCAAAACAAAACCATAGCCATTAATTCGAATATTTCTTTGAAAATTCGCTCATTAAGTCATGCTGCATGACTGGTTTTTTAAGTGTTCAAGCGACTTCAGAGTGATGATCTGATTCCGAGTTTGGCTTTAATGGTTCCGTTGGTGGTCCAAACGTTCTTGATACCCGTCAAAGTTTTGGTTGAAGCACGATTGGGGAATCTGGTTACTATTGGGGAATATTTTAGAACACGATTGGGGACGGGCGGTTATAGGTTTCGACACAATTGGGGAAGAGGACAAGAAATGAATTTTTACCCTTATTTTTATTTTATTTAATAAAACCCATACTAATAAAAATTCAGTCTTAAAAAAATTAATTACAACGTCAAAAATTGAAAAACATTTAACCGTAAAATATTTAAACAAAAAATAATTAAACGTATGTGCTTTGTTTTTTTTGTTTCAATCGTCAATATCCTCATGCTCAACGTTGTGAGCCGACAGTGGGCCGACTTTCTTCAAGTACTCTATGGTGTTTCTGTCGATCAAAAATTCTTCCCAACAGGTCATGAGCTGTGTTATCTTGTCTTTGGTTTTTTTTTAATTACTCCTTTTCGCCCCCTCTTGATGCTTGACAACTTCAAATTGGTTTCCGCCTGAATTTGACGAAGAACTAGAAGCACCGAATGAATATTCGGTTCGCTGTAAAATTGTTTGTTTTAGTCACTGTGAAAACTCTCAGCGCCGTTGGTAGTTCGAGGGCCCATTTGTGGTGCATTAGCCCATAGTAGTGAAACACGCAGAGTCCATGGCCCCAAGGCGCTCATCATCGAATTCTGAATTTCACGTCCCCGATAGTTGTTGTTTTCGCGAGCCTAATCGTGCTCCATCGTCATGCCCAATAGTGTCGTTTACTCGCTGTGTAGGATCCCCCTTCCCCAACCGTGTTTTCCCCAAAGTTTTGGCTGCACTATACAGGGCACGTCGTGGAGGTGAGAGATCCTCGGTGATTACCAGTTTAGTACCACGGAGCATTTTTTTATTCGAGAATACCTCGGACTTACCTTATATTATGGTCTTAGTTTGATAGCCGAATTGCTATCGCCCTTATCGTTATCAGCTATACCATCAGATGAGGGGTCATGGAGTCAACAGATCGTCGTGAGGAAGCTTCACCACCAGGTGGGTGCAACAAACCAACCCGCCTAGCATGAACAACCACACGGGCATCAAGGGACAACCCGAGGTGTTTCTGAATAATATTCAGCGTGTTTTCGGCAGTATTTTCGTTCTCTCGCTCCAAAACTCCGTGTACCAATAGGTTGGTTTTGCGTTGTGACTGGTCTAAATTGTCTAGTTCTAGCGAGATATCTGACATTTCAGATTCGGTCGACAACATAACTTTACTGACAATATTGTCGACAGCAAGAGAAACTGATTCAGTCACCTCATTTATAGCTTGGTCTAAGAGTTCAGCTGTAAGCATAACACCAGCAGAAAGAGATTTCTTCATAGCAGCAGTAACAATCATGTGAATATCTGGTGCACTGGGAGGGTCCGCAGCGGTCGAGGAACCAGTTGAAGTTTTAGCCACAGGCGCCATAGCCTTGTTCCTAGCCCAGGTCCCACGACGATTATTCACATAACCAGGAGCTACTTTCTGAGGAGGGAGTGTCATTTTCTATGATTGAAAATTGAAAACCAGGTCCAGTTGCACGTTTTTCACGCAAAAGTGTGTAACAAAAACTTATAAATCACTGCAAACCAAGTAGAGAAAGGGGAGCCCACACAAAGCACGTCAGCCTAAGAAGGCGTCCATCTTGAAAAAAAAAGAAAAAAAAAGCGACTCCCATCTCCTTTGAAAATGGAAACAGTCCTCACATCGCAAAGGGAGAGAGGGAGATCAATCGGGCAATAATTCCCGAAGGAGCCACCTCATCCCTTAGCACTATCATAGGCCACAATATTTTCAAGGAAGAAGAAGTTGTAATGGATGAGGGGTTTAACTACGCCGCCCATACAGCGTAGTTTCCCCCTCTCCATCCTCTAGAAAGGTAGGGAGGCAGTGTGACAGCTGCCCCCGGAGACAATGGTTAGATTATAACGCGTTGCCTCCGAGAGTTGATGATTCGTTTCCGCGAATCAACCGCCCCTTCAGCCGCGTGTCAAAAAGATCGGGAAGAGCCAGCATCCAAGATGGACGGGATTCCCATATACCGTCACAAATTCACGATTCCAAAGACGGATCTAAGACTTGCTAACCCCCGAACAGAACCCCGAAAATTCTGTTTTCTGATAATTTCAAATGGAATGATAAGCTCCCCCCCCCCCCCCCCCCCCTCATCATCCCAGACCAAATTGAAAACCCCATGATTTACTTGAGCTCAGGAGCTTATGAGAAGACCTGCCAAGCAGGCATTAGCAGCCTATAGCACATGGTAGGAGGTGACCACATTTAAAGTTACAAAATTGAAATCTGAAAAACTATAATTTCACTTAGCTAAAAGAAAAGGAGAAAATTCTATAATTCAATGAAGACTGCACTTGAACAAAAAATAAAAAAAGATAACCTTGAAGAAATAAGGAATGTTAATTGAATTTAAAAAAGAGAAAAAGAAACCAAGTTGACGAGTTGGGACTTCAGAAGTGTGTACAATCAAAGAGTTGGGTCAAGGTGCTACCGAAAATGAATAATAAGGAAAGGATAAGTGCTTTGCAAGTAAATGGAACATAATCCACATTCAAGCCTTATTATTTATTGAACGAAGAATGAAAATGAAATGGACAAAATAGAAAATGAGTACAAAAAAATGAATTCTTATATTCAATAAATCCTTAGCAATCTAGAAAGGAACTAAAGCCAAATGTTGAATGAAAATTATGAGAAATGCCGAACTTCTACCCAAAATAAACATTTATAATAACCTAGTCTGACTAAATTAACAACTTGAATGTTGAATTCGAATTTGTCGTTAGTCTTAGGGTAGGTTTGGGTAGGGTGAGAGATAGGAAGGATGTGCTCCGTAGGAGTCTTTTCAGATCGCTAACGCCCCACGGTTATCACCACAGCTGGCGTTAGTTGAAGAGGAGGCTTGCACCTCACGGTTATCACCACAGCAGACGCCAGGAAGAAGGACGCTAGCACCCCACGGTTATCACCATAGCAGGTGCTATAGGAGAAGGAGGCGTCCCACGGTTATCACCACAGCAGACGCTGGGAAGAAGGAGGCTAGCACCCCGCAGTTATCACCATAGCGAGTGCTAGAGGAGAGAGAGAGGTCCCGCGGTAATCACCCCAGCAGACGCCAGGAAGAAGAAGGCTATAGTCTGTCTGCAATGACATTGGGCTCCGGACCCGCTCGCAGCGGCCGAAGCATGAAGTACGACCAGAATTCGGGAATTTCGCTAAGGTGTGTTGGTCACACTGGGTCCCCGAGCCTGCAGAGATTGTCGATTGTCGAAGCTCCCATCCGTTTGTTTACCGTCGAGTATATTTATACATTTTTGTCGTTCCGAATCGTTGTTCTCCTCACCGCTTTTTCTGCATTTCGGTACGATCATTCCGTTTGTGTCGGTCGTTTGTGTTGCAAACATGGAAACTCCCCAATCATCGGGAACGTTAAAAAAGAAGGCTCTTCGTCGTCAAGCCCGAGAAATCGTGTTCAATACTCACAAGTATTCGAAAAACCTAAAAGAAACCGGGCAGCTTCTTAAACCGATGGGCAATTTACGAGACGAAACTGCGAAAATCACGGGTGTTTCGTCGTCGACGGTTTCGTCGATCGTTAAAGAAGGGAGAAATTCGATAGATGAAACTGTTGAAACGTCATTCATAACACCGAAGAAGCAAAAAGGACGTCCACCCAACCTCGATTTCGATGAATTTGACGAAGCGGCCCTTCGGAGTAAGATTACCGAATTTTACTTGGTGAGGAAGCAAGTGCCGACTCTCCGATCACTGACCGCTGCCCTGAGAGAAGACGGCATCAACTGCGGAAAGGATTTTTTGCGCGATCGGATCAGAAAGTTGGGCTACCAATGGAAACGGTGCCAATCAAACAGAGTACTTCTCACAGAACGGCCCGAAATAAGTTCCTGGCGTTTCTCCTACCCTGAAACAATGCGGGAGTTTCGGAATCAAGGTAGAAACATCGTCTACCTGGACGAGACGTATGTGAACGAAGCACATAAGCTCAGAAGACAGCTCGTATGTAGGGATGGGTCAAGAAACGAGAAAATAGTTTGAAATAACTAGTTTGAAAAAAAAAACCGTTATAACTGTTTCTCAATTTAAACAAAACTAGTTGAAAAAAAAAACGGCACAAGTAGGTAGGTGTTAGTTCTTTGAATTGAACTATCAAATAATCAACTATGACTAGGAACAAACCACGAATAACAAGAGGAAGAAGAAGAATGTAGGGGGAAACTGGAAAGGGCATGGAGTGTAGAGAGATCTGGACGGGGTGGGAGATTCTCAAGTGGATCAAGGGAGGCTTAAAGGATAGGGCCTATATCCTGAGCGAGGCGCAGCGTTTTCTGTTTCTGTTCCGTTATCGTTGTCGATAGTGATTAAAAGTAACTAGGTAGTTTCCTCTTTCTTCCGTCGTTATTTCGTTACGGTGTACAGAACTAGTTACCGTCGTGCGTCGTTATGACATGAGAACCCGTCGCTTTTTGTTTTCTTGCTGTAAGCCCGACCCTCACAGGCGTCTCGTCTCGTCTGTCTATGTTTTCTCATGTTTGATAGGTTTTTATTACTTTCTACTTCTACCTATTTGATGAATTGTTCTCCGAAACTTGATGACATGTGTAGTGAATAGGTATAGCGACAATTCACTATGAGCGGCATGAAGGTGTGCCCGGCGGGTTCCACACTAATAGATGTCACCGGTAAAGGTTCCACACTATCAGATGTCACCACTGCGACGTGCGACGGGATCTTTTTAGGTTTTAAGGAGAGAGAGAGAGTAGTCAGTGACTAGAGGAGAGCGTAGAATGGCTAGAAAGGCGAAGGAGGCGAGTTTTTATAGCCTTTGAGGGCTGTCTCCCTCCATCCTCCAGCTAGTGGAGGATGGTGGGGAACCCCACTGGGTTCCTCGGTGCTCCTGCATCTTTTGTCCCCACTTCTGCGAGTTTATTTGCGAGATATAATATTTGCAGGTTTACAGGGAGTGGTTCTGGGAGGATACCACGAAAACATGCAAAGAACCGTAAATAGAAAAATTTAACCAAAAATGTCATCATCTACTTTTGTTAAATATTTTGGAGTTGTTTTTTTGGCAACAACTTTTTTGGCATGCCCCGTCCAGTAAAACCATTCTCCTTGCTAATTTAAAACAAACTATCTTCAAATGCGTCGACAAAGTTTTCGTTTTTCCTCTTACTTATCAGTTGAAAAAGACAGTTTTTCGTTTTCTTTGTAACTACTAACAACATATTAGAACACCTGCTGTTTCACCCATTTTTCATTAAGAAGAAAAGAAACTAGTTTTTTTTAACTAGTTTTTTCGACAGTTTTTTTAAATATAACGAACGTTATTTTACGTTTCTCGAAAATAAACGTTATGCCCATCCCTACTCGTATGACTTCGAAAGCAGTGATGACGAATTATAGATTTTTAAAACTTTTGTTTTTTTATTAAACTTCTTTAAACATATTAACCTTTTTTTTTATTAAAAAATTCAATTTGAAGTCAAGGTTCTGTGCCACAGTGTGGTTTCCTTTGTCATCCTCTCTTATTATGATGGTCCGAAATCAAGGTAAGTGTAGTTGTAAGAAAATTTGGTCATTCTTTTTTTTCCGACTTCAGTGAGACATTAACATTTCATTTTCGAAATTAGTTAGTAAACAGAAAAAACAGTGAAATCGATAGGTTAACCAGCAGAAAAAGGGCCCCTGGATTGCGGGGGGAAACGTGCCGCTTCGAGGGAAACAACCAGAAAAATGGTACAAATCGGGAAAATTCCCCGTTTTTTAGTTGTCTCGTCGGCCGCTGCGAGCGGGCCCGGAGCCCAATGTCATTGCAGACAGGCTATAGCTCGTCTTTCTCCTCGTTTATTTGGTAATCTAATACATTACATAGGAATGGTAAACATAGAATTTGAGGGGTACCACGACATAATTATTACTTTAACCAACAACATTTTAACATAAACTAATATGAAATGAAACATTTACAAAGAGACAAAAACCCTTTAAAAAAAAACACATAGATCAAGGCTTTTAGAAATGGAACCACTATCACAAGAGTTAGATACAAGAGTTCGATTATTTTTCATTTTTATTTATTTAGGACATAGGCATGGAGATAGCCAGGTTAGAAAAAAAAACCTTGAGGGCAAAAATAACTATGAAGGGGAAAAAAACTAACCCTATCCGAATGGGTTCTATAATTTACGTCTCGCATGATCAAACAACAAAGGCTAAACTGCAAAAAAATTTCTTTGGATAAAATTTAAAAAAATTGAGGTTGATGGTGAGACTCTTCAAGTACCTAGGTTTAAAACACCGTTAGATATTGACATTTTTAAAAAACAATGTTGAATTTCGTCAACCCTAATTATTAGGACTGGGAGAAAGGAGCCAGTTCCTACCTTTATTCAGCAGGAGTGAGGACGCCCAGGGAGCCTTCTTGCCAGCAGACTTCACAGCAGTCAAATGTCCAGATCCCGCCTTCTCCCTTTCCCAAGATCCCTCTTACCACCCACTCTCCTCGTTTAAGAAGGAAATCTTATACATTTCGTAGAGGGGTGGCTGAGCGAACCTTAAGAAAGGGTGGTTGAATAAAAAGGTGAAGTGATGTCACAAAGTTAATCTGAGAATGATTATTAACAAAAACCGATGAGATTAGGTTCAACTGAACGGGGTGAGACGGCAAAATTCACCAGTAGTTATACAAACACCATTATTCTATACATTTATAGTTAACCCTTTAACTCCTAAGCCCGCGTTTTTCCGCAAAAGCTCAGAGTGCTGTGGGCCCGAAGCCCGCGTTTTTCCGCAAAAGCTCAGAGTGCTGTGGGCCCGAAGCCCGCGTTTCCCCAAACGGCTCCTGCATTCTCCTGCGATCTACCAGAACTTTTTCAAACTACTTTTCGGTTTCTCGGGGAGTTACTAGATAGCGCATGACACGTTTCAGCCCCCCCCCCCCCGCCCCGCTCTTCCATCTTGAAGCCTCTCTCATCCGAGATGAGCCATGTTACCTGTGTTCACCCCTTTTTCTCGTTATTCTACGCGTAAAACGCATAAAAGTGGTAGGGATTCTTCAGAAATATTCTGACAAAGCCTCTCGCAGTTATTTTTAGTGTCAGTCTACTGTATGATTTGTTGACGTGCGCTTCCCTTCACCTCACTTTGAGACGTTTTCCAAAACTTTTTCTACCTTTCGTTTTTCTACTTCGTTATTTATATCGTGATTCTTTTTTTCTTATTAGTAGTAGTGATTTAGTTAGGTTTAGTTGTGCATAATTATATATTATTTAGGTTTAGTGTGTACCTGTGAGTGGGTACTTCCTAGGTGGTACTTTTCGACACATTTTTTTGGTTCTGACCTGGTGATTTCTCTGGACTTCTTGGATAATGGATTTCATAAATCACTGGGACGACGACAGTTTTGATATGCAGCTACGAGTTGACGATGATGGGACATTGGGAATTAGATTAGGGGAAAAAAAAAGAAAATTGAAAAAAAATAAAAAATTAAAAATTACCTAATTTTTTTTTAAATTTTTTATTTTTAATTTTTTTTTAAATTTTCTTTTAGTATAGTATAGTAATATAATGAATCGGTAATTATGTTTATGGAAAATGAAGTAATAATAAGACAAATTATGAAAACAATAAACTATTGATGGACGCCAGTTTATGAGCATATAATAATGACAAAAAAGGTACAAACCCTTCAAACCCAATACATTTCAGTCCATAATATATTCCTGAACAAAATGCAAAAAGAATTACGTCAAAAAGTTGAAGAATAGTGGAGAAACGGGAAAAACTAAAAGAGAAGGTCGAGCGTCGCAGACTCGAGAATTCCTCAGGTACCAGGGGAGTTGGAGGTAAAAAAGGCTCCGCCGTCAGGGGTCGGGCGGTCGTAAAAGGCTCCGGCGGGAAAGGGTTAATATGTGAATTTGGCTTAGTGAAGGGGTGTCCAAGGTGATGAGAACCGTGCGGATATGCTCTCATACTCCTCTCTTCAATCAACCTTACTTTCTCAACCTCACCTTCCCAAACCAACTCCAACTTACCACTCACCACAGTGGTAACCCCGACGTTCTAGCTGAAAATACAAGACAAACCACAGCTCTCAACCGCCAACATCATGACTGCCACCGCCGACATCATGTCACCGACAACATCAGGGCACAGAAAGCAGAATACTCGAAGACGGACTTGCTCCTCCCCTACGACATCCTCCTCCAGACGGCAGACATCTCGCCCGACTCCGCCACTGCCTACGACGACCTCTGCGCCCGTCTTGCCCCTTCTACTAGCCCTCAAAGATTGCTCGAATCTCCGACCTCTCCCAACCTCAACAACACGACCACCTGTAGCCCAGCCACCTCTTCTGACGGCTCCAACACCAGCTTCAGGATGTCCTCACCACCGACATCACCAGGACCTTCTGGCTACGCGCGCTGCCTCCCCACATCTTGATCTCCCTCGCTGCCACCTCGACACGGACGATGAAGCCCTGCTCCGCCTTGCCGACACCATGTACGACATCAGCGCCTTCTCAGCTGTCCAGGGTCCGACCTCCGACTGACCGCCATCCCCGCTCTTGCTCACCCCCTACCAGCCGCCACCACAGCCTCTCCGTCGACCGCAGGAGCGGCCCTCCCGACGCCCTCCAAAAACTTCAGCGATCAGCTGACACCCCCACCCGCTGCTGGTACCACAGCACCTTTGGGGCCCAGGCCCGAAAATGCAACCTACCCGTGACTTCCCCGCTCCCACCTCACAGGAAAACGACAACGCCTGCCGGGCGCCAACCTCCCCTGCATTGCAAGTGGAACGGCCCCACCACCATCTTCCCTAGCTGCTGTCTTCGCCTCAACGGGGACCAAGAGTGTGCATTTTGCACCACAACCACTCTCATCCGCAACCCACCCCGTCTCCACCGCCATTCCACACAAAACACACACATCCGCCCTCAAGACTCCTCGACCCACGAAGGAGCCTCCACAGCCGCCCGCCTTACCATTCGCTGTAAGAAGTCAAACCTGCCCTCATAAATCGACACAGGGGCGGCCATCTCCATTATACCTAACAATGTACTCCACCGTCGGTCACCATCAAAATGATCAGCTTCTCTACGCCGCAAACGGTACCCAAATGCCTGCCTACGGTACCTATCTTTCGAATGTCCACCTCAACGGCCATACCTATAAAGGTATTTCTCCGTCGCCGACGTCGAGAAGCCGATCTTGAGAGCAGACTTCCTCTCATACTTTGGTCTCTAAGTCGATATGAAGAACTCCCGCCTGATTGACCCTGTTTCTCGGAAGCCAATCGGAGGATTTATAAACTCCATCGTGCCTCCTCTACCAACCGACCTCAAATTCACTGCGCTCCTCAACACCTACCAACCTGAACCACGACCTATGCCACACCTCTCCCAGGTTCAGCACTACACAGAAACAACCGGGCCACCAATCTCCACCAAGGCCCGACGCCTTCACCCCCTTCAACTCTCATAGGTGAAGGCGCATTTCGACAACATCATCCGCCCTTCCAGCTCCCCGTGGGCCTCCCACCACCATATTCTCCACGCTCGACATATCCCAGGCGTTCCATCACGATATCTATCGACCAGACATACAGAAAACCGCCATCATCATGCCGTTTGGACTCTTCAAGTACCTTAAGATGGGTTCGAGCTGTGGAATGCGGCACAAACCTGGCAAAGGTATACGGACCAGATCCTCCGCGGGCTCCTGTATGTTTTCTGCTTCCTGGATGATGTCCTCATAGCATCCACCACCCCCCCAAGCAACACTACGACCATCTCCGCCATGTCCTCAGCATCTTCCGCAGCAAGGGCCTGACCATAAACAAATCGCAATGTGTCATCACCCAACCCGCGGTCAAATGCCTAGGTAACTTCACCATGGCAACACCCATCACACCCCTAGCCAACAAGGTCAACTTCCTTCACCAGTTCCCACGCCCGCAAACCATCACCGAACTCCGGCGGTTTTTAGGCATGCTAAACTTTTATCACCGCCACATCAAGGACGCTGCCCAACATACACAACCCCTCATCAACGCCATCCCCCAACCGTCAAAGAAAAATGACACCCAAAAAATTGAATGGTCCCCAGTGCTCGATGATGGATTTGAAATCTGCAAATCAGACCTCGCCAACACCACCTTTCTTGCCCACGCCACCCCCGATGCCACGCTGTCCATTACGATTGACGCCTCTGACTGGGCCATCGACGCAGTTCTCCACCAACACATCAACAACACCGTTCGCATCTTGGATGTTTTCTCCAAAACACTGTCCAATACCCTGAAAAAATACTCCACGTTCGATAGGGAACTCCTCGTCATCTACAAAGCCATCAAGCACTTTCTCTACTTCCTAGAGGGCCGGTAGTTCTTTGTCATTCCTGATCACAAGCCCCTCACCCATGCCCTCCTTCAGACACTTAATCAGTTCATCTCGCAGTTCACCATGGACATCCAATATACGCCGGGGGTGGACAACTGCGCGTCGCTTACACCCTCTCCTGACAGTCTCCTACACCTGTTGATGAACTGCTGCCATTTCCCTTTCCCCAACATCTCAAAGCGCGTCAGAACCCCGCTCTCGCCAACATCATCACAGCCGAGAAACTGCATCAACTCCAGCCGCACGGTCTCTGGTACGACACATCCAAGGATACCCCTATGTCCCTATGTCCCTATGTGCCACCAGATCTGCGGCGACAATTGTTCAACCAATATCACGCACTTCATCACCACGGGATTCGAGCCAGCCGAGCCCTACTCAAAACGCGGTATTTCTGGCCCCACATGAACACCGATATACGCAATTGGGTTCTTGGGTGCCAGAAATGCCAGCGTTCCAAGGTCTCGGCTCACCCCCACATCCCGCCTCAAACGTTTGACGACGCGCTGCCTCTTGAGCATGTCCACCTCGACAATGTCGGGCCCCTTCCCCCCTCTGAAGGGAAGGGCTACTGCCTGACGATGATAAATCGTGCGAAGAACTGCACATTACCATGGACACCATTAGGAAAGCCTTCCTCAACAACTGGGTGACGGATCGTCATGGTCGATCAAGGCAGGCAGTTTGACTCGACGCAATTTTCCGACCGCCAGGAATCACTAAACAACGAAATACTGCTTACCACCCTCAGTAAAACGGCAAGGTCGAGCAGTGGCACTCAGTTTCAAACAAGCTCTTTCCACCTCGAGTAATACGGCCTCTTGGACTAAAGCCCTTCCATATGTCATGTTATGTCTTTGCACGTCCACCCGATGGCCTTAGCCCCACCAAAAAGACCTTCCAAGCTCCTTTACGACTTCCCGCTGACATATTTCTTAAGGACACGTCAATGAACACTCACCAAACGCAACAGACTCCCATTTCCGACACCTAGTTGTACCTGAAGGAGCCAGGTATACACAAAACCCCTCAACCTCTCTATTCCGGTCCCTTGCATGTCATCCGCACCACTAATACCACTGCTACTCTGTTGACTGACGGGAAATCGTATACCGCCCCGCTCGCCTTTTCCCTTGCCGAACCCCCACCAAATCAACTTCAACCAACATCACCCTCAATCCAGCATAGTCCTCAGCTCGCCTCAATCCATGATGGATCTCTCTCGCCAACCGTCGCCGGACCCTGACGTCGACACTGTCACGTGTGACGTCTGCCCGCCAGCACCCGTCGCGTGTCGCCACCCAGCTGCCCCATTGCGACACTAAGCATCGACCACCAGCCACCGACGCTTCGCCCTACATGTATACCTTTCGCATAATACCCCTTTGTAAATAATGTTGGACCCTGACTCTACTAATCAAGCATCTGGTGGCAAGTCACCTGCTTGACAACCCAGAAATGTTGTATAGTTGACTCTTGTATTGTTGTGTGATATAATAATATATATTAACTTGGTCGAGTCATATCACGAATCAAGTTATTTCAAGTGGCGACGAAGGAAAATCCAATTATTCAATTGCGAAATGTCTAGGAGACAGAGGAGACATGTTTCACCAACTTTTGGACCAGGAGACAGCGGGAGTTATGCAGGACAAGCATTAGGGAAGACCAAGTTCCACATTCGCCAGTTCGACCCTGAAGAGGAAGACTGGGAATATTACTTCCAGTATTTGGAGCTAGAACTGAACTCAGCAGGGGTAAACGAGGAAAAAGAGATGCGAATGGCTTTGCTAACAAAAATTGGTTCTAAAACGTTCAAGCTCCTTGTCGACCATTTCCGACCTCGCCGAGTTGGTGAGTGCCAGTATACTGAACTAATCTCGGTGATAGACAATTATTATTCAGATGTGAGGAGTATCACAACGGACAGAGTAAAATTCTCTCTTAGAAAACGAGGTGAAGGTGAGAAGGTGCAGCGATTCATAAGCGACTTGAAAGCATTAGCCGGGCACTGTGCGTTTGGCACCTCACTCTCTGAAAGGGTACGAGACCAAATTATATTAGGGATTAACAATAACTCCTGGCAATACGAGTTTTTGAAATCGTTCTCTGGTAACTCGCACACCTTAGCAGAGGTGGAAGCGTTGGCTTTAAAGTTGGAACGGGAATTAAATGCTCAATCCCAGTTAGTGAAGTTAACATCAGGGCTAGAGCTCAATCACGTTAATAGTGCCCCAAATCATAGGCCTCCAGTCAAAAGACATTCTCCCCTGGTGCTGATTGTCGGCCGAAACTGTCTTGCATGTGGGGGGTACAAGCATGGTGCAAATGAAGTTTGTAAGGCACTGGGTAAGGAATGTTTTTTGTGTCGAAAGAAAGATCATATTGCAACGGCTTGTGTCAAAAAAGGAAGGGCCATTGTCAAGTCAAACAAGATGCAAGAGGACAAGAGCAGGCGAATCAACTTCAGCCCCCAGTAGATCTAGAATATTCAGAATCCGAAAGTGATGGAGGATCGGGGCTAGGATGCCGACAGATTTCGAAGAACGGCTCAAAAGTAATGCTGAACGTCCTCGTCAACCAGAGACCACTTCGAATGTTGTTTGATTCGGGTGCCTGCCAGTCAGTCATTAGTAAGAGAACGTGTAAACACATAGGTAGACCGGCCCTCGAACCATATCCTAATTTGCGCGCATATACGGATTTAGTGGTGGAAACTTTGGGCGTAAGCTGTGTCACCGTTGTTTGGTTTGAAATGGGCGTTGAAATTCAACCTTCCATTGCCGCCAGGGGCAGAAATTTGTTCAGTGAACAGTTCGGAAGATAGACCTGCCAAGAAGGAAGGAGCAGGGGAAATTCCTGTTGAAATTAAAGCGTTAATTCGAAAATACCCATGTCTTTTTGATAACCCAACTGGCACTATCGTAGGACACAAAATTGAGATTAGAATGAAGCCAGGAGCAATACCAAAATTTTTTAGGCTAAGACCTGTTCCATTTGCACTGAAGGCAGCAGTGGAACAAGAACTTGAGAGGCTGTTAGCTGAGGGGAACATTGAGCCAATCGACCCAGCAACACCTGTTGAGTGGGCTTCACCATTAGCAATCCCCCCGAAGCCTAATGGGAAGATTAGGCTGTGTGCTGATTTCAAAGTTACAATAAACAATCGCATTTTTACAGATATGCATCCCCTACCAACGTTCGAAGAAGTCTGTGCAGAGTTAGCAGGTGGTGAGCAGTATTCTGCAATCGATCTGCGAGATGCTTATCTACAGATGGAGGTTGAGGAGAAGTCCAAGCAATATTTGGTCATCACAACACACAAGGGGTTCTTTAGGTACTGCCGTATGCCCTTCGGCATCTCATCTGCCCCAGCAAAATTCCAGAGAACAATGGAAATCATCCTTCAAGGAGTACCTGGGGTCAAGTGTTACCTTGATGACATCATGATCACAGCTAAGGACAGGCAAACTCATTTGAAAACGTTAGAGACTGTGCTGGACAGGTTAAACAAGGCAGGAATGCGAGCGCGGTTGGAAAAATGTAAGTGGTTACAAGATTCTGTGATATATTTGGGACATAGGTTTGATAGGAATGGAATACACCCCACTGAAGAGGGGATCAAAGCAATGAAGCAACTTCGAGTGCCCACAAATGTTAAAGAATTGCGATCATTTTTGGGGTGTATTAATTATTATCAATGGTTCATGCCAAACTTGATTGTGCTATTTTGCATAATCTGTTGAAAAAAGGAGCCAAATGAGTTTGGACCGACGAGCACCAGCAAAAAGTAGAACAGCTGAAGACAATGTTAACATCCTCAGACACCTTGGTGCATTATAACCCAAAGCTTCCACTTATTTTGTATTCTGATGCCAGCCAAACAGGGATAGGGGCGGTCTTGTGTCACAGGTTCCCAGATGGGGATGAGCGCCCAATTGCCTATACATCTCGCACTTTGAATGTAGCAGAATTGAAGTACTCCGTAATAGACAGGGAGGCTTTGGCCATTATAAATGGAGTGAAGAAATTTGAAAGGTACTTATATGGTAGGAAACTCGTACTCCGTACAGATCACAAGCCTTTGGCCTACTTGTTTGGCGAAAATGCTGTCCTTCCCCGGGTTGCCTCAAGTCGAGTGAGTAGGTGGGCTTTAATGCTTGGGGAGTTTAACTTGTTGAATATATATCAGGCAAAACGAATTGTCCAGCAGACGTCTTATCGAGACTACCATTGGACGATATGGGGCCTGGAGAAGCCAATTTTGGGTTGAAGATAGCGCACACCAGACTTAGGGACATTGCAATATCAAAGAAGCTCTTGAAGTTGCGTTCAACAGCCGATTCGATAGTAGGGAAGGTAATGCGGTACATGCAAGAAGGATGGCCACAGAAGAACGCCTTGGAAAACGAACTTCACACATTCTTTGAAAAGAAAGAGGAGCTGTCGGTTGAAGAGGGGGTTTTGCTGTGGAATGGCCGGTTAGTGATCCCAACCTCGTTACGAGAGGGGGTGATGGAAATTTTGCATGAGGGCCACTCAGGTTCATCTGCAATGAGGTCTGTCGCAAGGTTGCATCTGTGGTGACCGGGAATGGATAGGCAGATCGAGGAGTTCCTTAAAAAGTGCACTGCCTGCCAGTAAAATAGACCCTGGGACCCTGAATCACCAGTATATTCGTGGAATGTACCTGCAGAAGTGTGGTCTCGCATTCACATAGACTTTGCAGAGGCATTTGAGGGTCATAGTTGGCTTGTAGTGGTGGACGCTACTAGCAAGTAGCAGGAAGTCGTGGCCATGAAACAGCATACCGCTGTTAGAACCATAGCGGCACTGGAGGAGATGTTTGCTAGGTTTGGCCTCCCCAGAGTCATTGTTTCTGACAATGGGCCACAGTTCACATCTAAAGAATTTGATGAATTTTGTTCCAGCCATAATATCAAGCACGTCACGTCAACCCCTTACCATCCACGGACAAATGGCTTAGCTGAAAGGGCTGTGAGAACATTCAAGCAGAGAATGGCTTCATCACGAAATGAAGGTACCTTGCAGTCAAGGGTGCAGAGGTACCTTTCTTCTTATCGGGCATCCATTCACAGTTCCACAAACAGCTCACCCGCAATGCTGATGTTTGGACGTGAACCTCGGACCCGACTATCCCTTTTGAAACCAAACCTCGGGGCACACATGGAAGAGGCCTTACAAAACCAGCAGCGCCAGAGGTATTGCTTCAAGGAATTCAATGAGGGGGAGGATGTGTGGATAAAACGGAAGAAGGAAGAGAAAGCATTCACTAAGGCCACTGTGAAAAAACGCACTGGTCCCTTGTCCTACACGGTACTACTAGATGGCCAGGAGTGGCGAGTTCACGCAGACCAGATGAGGAAGGCGCCACTTCTGGGTGGAGGGGGAGGAATGTTGGACCCTGACTCCACTAATCAAGCATCTGGTGGCAAGTCACCTGCTTGACAACCCAGAAATGTTGTATAGTTGACTCTTGTATTGTTGTGTGATATAATATATTAACTTGGTCGAGTCATATCATGAATCAAGTTATTTCAAATAGGTACCTTATCCCTTTCTGTAAACATGTTATACCTTTTTTTCAAGTTTCAGTCTTCAGCACCCACTGTATATTATTCGCCTTCAGCACACTTCTTCCATATTATTTTTAGTCTTAGCTTCATTGGTACAATCTGGGGGGAAGTATGGCATGGTACCATTAAAATATACCATTCCTGTAAATATTAAATTACCACCAATAAAAACGCGGAGAAGTCATGCTGTGATGCAAGGGACAAAGCCAGGCAGCTTTCCCTCCAACGGCCCTCAGTGGACCGGGGGAGGGTAAAGGCACCCGGCTTGCCCAGCTCGACATTCTACTGATCTCCCTCGAACCAGAGCCTTCTCTCTCTTAGGCTAGGCACACATGGCGATTCCGACGTGGGCGTCCTTCCAAGAACTCCGTCCGCCTCACGCGCTGAACCTGACAGCTGTGCAGTCAAATGGAACGGAACACACATCGGCGTGAAGCGGAGCAGAGCGGATTTTTCTCCCCTTGGCAGGTTTTTCACGTGCCCGCTCCGCGCTGCATTCCCGCCGGAAGCAGGAAATTCACGTTGAAGTTTGAAGGGTGATAGCCCACCTTCATCCCCTCCACGTCCCTGCTACGAGCTACAGCAGGATAAAAACGCTGTTGGGTGTCACCTAGTCGTGTGTGTGCAACGGATTTTTCTCTGGGCGCGTCGTTCTTGGAAGTCCGTAAGCCCGGAAAAAGAAGTTATGTGTCCCAAGCCTTACCTTAACTCACTCCTCTTCAACTCACCCTTCTCCTCAACCTTACATTTTCAACTTGGTGAGAACTGGACGAGAATTTCCTTCCCAGCACTCAATGTGGTGAGAACCGGACAAGTGCATTTCCAAGTATCCAACGTGGTGAGAACCGGACGGATACATTCCTACCTTTCATTTTCAATATCCAACGTGGTGAGAACCGAAAGAATATTTCCTTATCCCAGTATCCAATGTGGTGAGAGAGAAACGGACGGATATTTTCCTATCCTCGAGGCGTATCCAAGGTGGTGAGAACCTGTGGATACGCTCTCATACTCCTCTCTTCACCCAACCTCACTTCTTTAACATAACCTTCCCAAACCAACCTCCAACTTACCACTCACCACAATACCCATAGAACTCTTCTAGGAGGTTGGACGATTCGATCCATTCCCAGCTTCAACCATGTTGAAACTACTAGAATACTTGATTTCTGAACGGAATTGATTGATTTGATATATATGGTTACCACCACAGGAGCCGGTAGCACTTGGCAACATTGTGGAGTTAGTTCTCTGGTCCTGGTGCTCACCTGTCTATCAGTCCTCTCGCCCTGCACCAATGTCTCAGTCCACCACAGCTCACATTATTACTCTCGTGCACTTCAATTATAACCTGTGTACCTCAGTCCTATCTAGATTTCATTCTGACAGCAGAACAAACATGAATCGTATTCACTTAATTTACTACCTTAGGCAGATACTTGAAATAGCCAAAATTCTTTACTTCCACCATACAAACGACCCTATTTCAATTACCGCACACTCCAGTTTTCTACAGGTGAGATTTAAACTGTTTATGGTTTATAAATTACT
Organism: Leptopterna dolabrata; assembly: GCA_954871275.1. Classification (NCBI taxonomy): domain Eukaryota; kingdom Metazoa; phylum Arthropoda; class Insecta; order Hemiptera; family Miridae; genus Leptopterna; species Leptopterna dolabrata. The sequence continues at coordinate 102,647 of CATPAC010000142.1, forward strand.
AGTATTCGTCACCACATCATCGCTACGGCCATTTGCTATGAATAGCCAATTCACAGAAAGTTGCATGGGAAAAGAGTGTTGTATAAAACTTACTCACCTTCATTATTGTATGTACTGACTTGGAATTTCTGTCTGTGTCTTGGAGTTCTTTCTGAGTCCTCTTTTTGTGTCCGAAGCTATAAACATATATATATATATATATATATATATACCTAAATGTATACTTGTGGCGACGATCATCTTTGTAAGCCCCAGCCAGACTAGCCATATTGTGAGAATAACCATCAAATGAATTTCCTACAGGATTGGGCCTTCAGAGTGCATCTCAATATATTTTCCTACTATAGGGGCGACTAAGAGGCTATTGCAGCCCACAGAACAGGAGGAGAAGGTTACCTCCTCCCCTTGGATTTTTTTCATACACTCATCACTTGTGACAGTGTAGAAGGCTTATTCCGATGCATTAATTCAGTCATAATAATCGTGAAAGGGTGTCCTTCAGCTGTTGAAAGTCATCATTCTGTTTTATCATCCAAACGTTTGTGTACAACAGTGAATAATGTTTATTGCTATGTGAACGCCTCGTTTTAAAAAGTGCGCGAAGCTCCTGCTCCTGTTGCTCAAGGGAAGATGGCCGTGTCCTCTGGTTTCACAAGTTGTTAGTTATTTTCCGCGATGCTTCAATATCTCACACAATAGAAGTGAACGTACCTAGTATAGTAGTGTTTTGTGTGGAAGTGAATAGAACACGTCATTAAACAACGAGAAGGAGAAAGGAATAGCACCAAACAACAACAAGTTGGAAGGATCGTCTATGGAGAAATCAGAAAGTTCGTGTAAGAAGAGTATTCACGTAAGTTCCCTACGAATATTCAGTAATGCAGTACCTACTTTTTCATGTATGGATAAATTGTTTGAGGAAGGATCTAATTAGGTACCTAGTCGTCAATTAGTTCCTTACAACGTAGTAACGTAGGTACCTCACTAATTTCGATCCTCAAGTAGGTAGTTAGTGCATAATTATGTTGTAGTTAGGCAGTAAAATTGTGCGGTTCATCTTCCTTTGGGTTCACTAAATATGTATGTGTATGTGATAGAAGCTTTCAAACGTCATCACCCTTTGAATATTGAGGTATAATATCGTGTAACCTCTCGCACACAGTCACGTATGTACGTCGGGGTTGGGCGAGAACAGGATTTTCCGTGACGGTTCAGTATTTCGTTTATTTGTCGTGTGTCCCCGCTGGTCTCCTCCCAAGGACGTACATAATGTTTCCGGCAGAATAGGTATGTACCTAATACCATCCTCATCGATATTCCGTCGATTTTATCTCCTGATATCCTTGTTGATGTTCATCCCCTGCTGTCAGTTGACAGATGAGTCAACATTCTGATTAGAGCCCCCCCAGTCGAACAACAAATATGGGTAGGTAGGTAACGTGATTATAAAAAATAAGATTGATGCCGAACATTCAGAAATAAAAAACGATAAAATTCGATATATGATTAGAAAATTGCATGAATTAGCGAAATGTTGAAGAAATTAGTCCAAAAGTGTTTTCTGTGGTCAATACCATCGAGCTCCCCCCAGGATTTTTTTTATTGCATTTTTCGGATTCTCCATACCTTGAAACGTAAACCGTCAAATTTTGAGAATTTGTTTATTTCATGCTCGATTCCAAAGCCTCATTATTTCAAATAATAAACAAAAAACGGTAGGTCACTGCAAACACACATCTGACGATTGACGTAGTACCCCAAGCAATTGGTCGTACGAAAAAAATTGATTGAACCAATAATTGATTGGGAGCAGCAAAATTTCAAAAATGCAAGAAACAGTAGTTGGGTGGGAGCCAGTCTTGAGATTAAATTATTAGGAAAACGCTGCAAATTATTACACAACGTTTATTATTTACCTGTACAGATGCCCCTTCTGCGTAAATAACTAGTTTTCTGTGGTCAGTACTTACACTCGTACTCCTTCCAGCCCGGGAATAACATTTTGTAAAACTGCGTGGGAGTCAATAATTCTATAGTGAACACATTTATTTTTTGTAATTCATGAAGCATAACGCTTGTTCAAGTTGGAAAAGTACCTTCCAACAAAATCCAAAAGATTCTGTGTTGTGTTGACTAGCCCAATTATGACAGTACTTACTACCAGAAAATTTTGAATTGTATAGGTACCTGTGTAAAATAAAGGAACGTACATAACATAAAAAAATGAAGTGAGCTATTTCTCATTCATTAGGTATCAACATAATTTTTCCAAAATATACAGTACACATTTTTGTGTGTTATCTACCTACATATTGTGTTGATTTTACTTAGTAGTGGTACGCGAATTACAAACATTCAACTCACGGTGCATGACTGGAAATTTGTAATAAGTTCGACGAACTTGTCGTTTGTGGTTTCAAGTTCGCACGCAAAATTATGAAAGTGAATATTTAAAATACGGTAGGTCTCTGCAAAGGGACATCTGAAGATTTTTGCATTATCCATGCATTTGGTCGTACGATAAAAAATTGATTGAGTGAACCAACAATTGATTAGGAGGAGGAAGGTAAAATTTAAAAAATACAGGAAATAGGACTTCGGAGCCATTGAGATGGAATTATCAGGAAAAGGCTGCAAATTATTACACAACGTTCATCTTTTATTTTTTGTTTTAGCAGGTTTTGTATGTTGGGCTCAGCTTAGCCACCACACGCAAAAGAAATGAGGTATTTGTTGTTGCATCAATTTTCAATATTCACGTACCTTACGTACGTTCCTTCAACAGTTGCACTGATATTTGGAATTCCATCAAATTCGCACAGGACGCAACATGCAATTTTCCATGTGAATCCAAACCCTATTTATTAGCAATGGAGCCTGTCAAAACCATTCCCCCACCTTCTACCGATGACTTGATTTTGCTTCTGATTTTGCTAATTATGTGGTCCGTATTTTTGCCAGGATACCTCGTCACCCTCATGTAGGTTCATTTAAAAAAAAAAATTTACATATCCTTTTTTCAGCAGGCGCCAATATCTACTTTGGAATACCGAAACGTCAACATGTCAACACACGAAGAACAAGTTACTACCGGTTTTGCTGACAATGAAAATGAAAAACTCAAGAACCCACCGAAACTTCTCTCGTACACGACCCAAATATGGGTAGGTAAGTTAATTATAAAAAATGACAAGCATTCAGAAGTGTGTAAAACAGGTACATTAAAAAGTTGCATGGATTAGCGAATTTTTGAGGAAAATGAAGGTACCTACTTATGGGAGGGGTTCAAAATTATTGGTATGCGAATCACGAACATTCAACTCATGGTGAATGACTGGAAATTTGTAATAAGTTCGACGAACTTGTCGTTTGTGGTTTCAAGTTCGCACGTAGGTATATTTTGGTATATTTCTTTCAATAATGGACCTCTTGAATCGAGCATGAACAAAAAAGGAAATGTCGTTTCCCCTCCCCCCAACACTCAAAATGATGGTTTATGTTTCAAGGTATGTAGAAAAATTATGAAAGTGAATATTTAAAATACGGTAGGTCTCTGCAAAGGGACATCTGAAGATTTTTGCAGTATCCATGCATTTCGTCGTACGATAAAAAATTGATTGAGTGAACCAACAATTGATTAGGAGGAGGAAGGTAAAATTTAAAAAATACAGGAAATAGGACTTCGGAGCCATTGAGATGGAATTATCAGGAAAACTCTGCAAATTATTACACAACGTTTATCTTTTATTTTTTGTTTTAGCAGGTTTTGTATGTTGGGCTCAGCCTAGCCACCACACGCAAAAGAAATGAGGTATTTGTTGTTGCATCAATTTTCAATATTCACGTACCTTACGTACGTTCCTTCGACAGTTGCACTGATATTTGGAATTCCATCAAATTCGCACAGGACGCAACATGCAATTTTCCATGTGAATCCAAACCCTATTTATTAGCAATGGAGCCTGTCAAAACCATTCCCCCACCTTCTACCGATGACTTGATTTTGCTTCTGATTTTGCTAATTATGTGGTCCGTATTTTTGCCAGGATACCTCGTCACCCTCATGTAGGTTCATTTAAAAAAAAAAATTTACATAACCTTTTTTCAGCAGGCGCCAATATCTACTTTGGAATACCGAAACGTCAACATGTCAACACACGAAGAACAAGTTACTACCGGTTTTGCTGACAATGAAAATGAAAAACTCAAGAACCCACCGAAACTTCTCTCGTACACGACCCAAATATGGGTAGGTAAGTTAATTATAAAAAATGACAAGCATTCAGAAGTGTGTAAAACAGGTACATTAACCCATTAACGCCCAAAACTTTTTTCTCTCGATATTTTGAAATTTTTTTTTAATATTCTGACTCCAAATGGTCCTCAGAACACGGGAAAAATGATTCAAAAAATCTCGTGGTCAAATTTCAAGGCTTTAGGGCACGTTGCCATATGGCAACACTGGGCGCTACAAGAACTTTTTTCCATTTTTTCAAAACTGAGATTTTTACAACGGGGATTGGTATAAATTGATCTGAATTACAGTTTCAAAGCATTGTTTTTATTTCAGTCTAACAATTTACAATACAGGAATACAGTTAGTCTCAATAATATAGTGAATAGGTACTACTTAAATAACGGAAATCAACTTCCTGTACAGCATAGAGGAATGCAATTAGTCTAAAAAATATTAGGAATTATTGACTTATCACAACGGGTAATATTAGCACTAGAAACTTATCACAATGCTCCATTTAGGGAAAATCGAATCAAGTAGGAACTAATAAGTGAGACTTGGTAGGCTACATGAAATACTCAGTGGCAACTCAAAATGTAAAATAATTAAAACGTGTGTAAGCATAGAATCCAAACCTCAATATATAAGTGCACAGATTTAAGTTTGCTGAGTATAAAATCTTGAAAAGCAGCTTATGCAAAGGCCAACTTTGCATTTTTGGCACATGGTTCTCATGATTGACGTGCAATCTTTACCAACACATCATTTTTTCCCTTCACCTTCGGTTTCGCGGACGAAGCGCCCTTTGTGGTCGAACCTCACCTCATTGAAAACATTTTTGGCTGTTTTGGGCTGGCCAGCTGGTCCACGATGATATGCTCTAGGCTTCCCATATTTAGTCAAGTAGGTGATCACGACTGTTCCCCTCCCCCCCACACTCAAAATGATGGTTTATGTTTCAAGGTATGTAGAAAAATTATGAAAGTGAATATTTAAAATACGGTAGGTCTCTGCAAAGGGACATCTGAAGATTTTTGCAGTACCCATGCATTTGGTCGTCCGATATTTTTAATCCAAGGTTACGATATTTTTATCCATTTCGATCCAAGACTAACAGAAGTAAGGTTGCTATAGGAGGGAACCCTTGCATCTGTTGATGAGGGATGGTTATGTTTTATATGTGGATTTGTCGATTTGGTGGATATTAGGAAGATATTATTATAGGTGTCATGAAAACTTCCCCTAAAACGCTGCAGTCCTTGTCACATGGATTCACTATTCTATTCAACGTACAGAAATGTTGGCTGTTCATTTATTGTTTCTTTCACGTCTAATGATTGGAACCTTTTCATGGTTTTCACCAATGTTGGTCGCAAAAATTAGAAATGGGCTCCTATTTTTGACGGGTCATCTTCGATCGTTGAAACTGTCATTCAGCTATAGCTACTGATTCACCTGTAGTACTGCATTCTGATTAATACACATTTCTGGTGATGTCACCCGTTTTCACATATTTTTCATCTATACAAATTGAATTTTGGGAGTTGAAAATACAGTTCTTCACTTTTTGTCAACATCAACTTCACATTATTGGACTCGTCACCCTAAAACATGTAAAACGATACCTCACATCCCCAAGTTCACTACAATCAGCCAATTTTGCACCCAATTTCACCGCTTATACCCCTGGGTGTTTTCCGATCGGGCTGCCAAGCTAGGGGACATCACTACAGCCCAAATGGAGCCTGTGTGTGAAAGAACGATTTTTGTAGACCAGAAATTGACGTAGATACCTACCGATGACACCGCTACAGTTAGGTGCTACAGAAAACAGTTCGAGAGGTGTTAAAAAACAGTTTCCCTAAGGTAATACATAGACGTGTATTATTTAGAGAATAATACACAAAATACGTAGCAGGTGAGGTTATTCATTGGGTACCTACTTCTCTTTCTCTCCACCAATCATACAAAACAATGTTGGTAAACATTCAAGACTAGGTAGGTACCTAACTGTAAATATTGGCGAGTACCTAGTCATTGCAGAGTTATTGAGTAGAAAGGTACCTAGTTCAACTAAATCATGTAGGTCATTACGAATAGGTAATCTTCAACAGAATAATTAAAAAACTGGTTCCTAATAAATAGCTGGCTTCAAAAAGTAGGCACAAGCATGCGAAACCACTGGTTTTACGTAAGTACCTACCTCATTGATTTATTTTTCCATGTTTTGGTTTGCCAAAACTTGAACGAAACAGAGTTGAACAAACAATTGACAAGCAATGCGATAACGTGACTCTGTTGCTAAGATTTTGGGTACTGTGTGACTGCACTCAAGCGACAGCGGGGGAAGTAGCGCCCGTTCGATACCTACTGTCGAATGTGTGTTATACTTCTTGGTGTCGGTGGGAAATTTTAGACTGTCCCCCAACCCAACAACATATCCATGTGTGTAAATGACAGTTATTTATTTTTAAAAAGTTCAACTTGTGTATTGGTATTTGTTTGATATGTCACTTTTTTTCCCAAGGTAGCAACGTCCCCTCTGTCACAGTCAGCAACTTAGACGCGAAGTGGTGGAAGAGTTAATGGATTCGTACACCACAAGTGAGATGAGGAGTTGTCTATGTGCATACCTTATCAATTCCTTCAGACTTCAAAGAAAAAGACAGTCTCATTCCCAGGCAGCACAACTCGGACCTCTGTTCTACATCTACACCCAGAAGACGAAGTGGCGCTGTTGCCTAAGTATTATTCTTATGTAGTTCACTAACCTACATATGTGATACCTCGACCATCTGATGGTTATCTGACCGTCAGAAAGGCGTTAGGCCGTTCGCACTGATTATCGGATGCTTTTCTGACTGTATAGTATCCATGACCGGCTCATTGCCATGTGTTCCTGACCATCCACAGCCGGGTTTCTGATTGTTCATTCCTCTCTACAAAACATCGGGCCGACATGAACTGGACAGTACCGCCTTCTTCATTCCACACCCTTTTCAAACGCCTTTTATTGATGGTTTCTTAGGGTTTTCTGGGAGTCAGGTAACCATCAGAAAATGCCACTTCGAGCATAACTTGCACATTACCTACTATAAGTTAAGTCAAATAGGTACCTAACATACCGATCGTAATGGTACTAATACTGGAAGAGGTAGGTTTTTAAGAATATTTACCATAATTTTTGTTGACATCACAGACACTTTTTACTTTTGCTTCCTCACTAATGAAGGTGGGGAAGCCTTGGATTCGTGATTGAGTAACAAAAATAAAAAAAATTCATGTCTTCCAAAATGAAAATGTACAGTAACATTTTCCGTTTCAGACATGAAGGAGCTTTTTTGGTTTCGTGAGTGGTGTGTCCCTCTGTGATCAATTCCTTGTAACGCCCATAACTGCCCGTAATAATGGTCGAAATGGTCTGAAATTTGGAGGTTAGGTGTGGGTGGGTCCCATACCAACATCACTGAAAAACTACTGTGACTTCCGTCTGTGCATGCGCAAACGCCCATAACTATCTTATCGTTGAAATGAGTCCAAACTGGGAGGGTCGTCCTTCTTTTTCAACGGCTCACTCCATACGTACTTTGAAAATGTATCTATAACATTAAGCAAATACTTATACCCGTCGTTATCATGACTGTAGCTAGTCATCACAATCAAATCTGCTGCCCATAAATCATCGATCCCTAAAGTCACAATTTTACGCTTTTGAAATTTTTTTATGACTGGTTTATGCATCTCTACTGCTTCAATTTGCATATCACCCGTGTTCATACCATTCTGGTTGCTTTTCCATCCACGCTTCAAAAATTTACTCTTGTGAGTATTGCATATTTTACACTTTGCTAGATACCTCCAGGAGCCATTTGCTGTCTGAACTGTTGAAGTATTTACATTACCAGTTTTTTTCTTACATTTGAAACAAAAAATTTGTGGGGTAACATTACGTTCTACCATTTTTCGATTAATTTCAGGTACACAGTCAAATCAGTTCCCAAAAAATTGATTTCGGTGTCAGATTCGTTCTTGAGTACCAAGTCGATTTTCTGAATTGACTTCACGCTCTTATTGATATCAAGGTAGTTAATTTGAACAGGTTGTTCTGCAATCAGGGAACCAAATTTAATCTGTTCAGTTTTAGGATAGAACATGTGTAGGATATCTGCTTCCTGGTGGGAATGAGGATCATTCTGATGATTAATAACAGCAGGCTTGATCAAGTTGCAATGAATTTCAATAACTTTGAAAGGTTCCAACCTTGGGTATGAGTTTGCTTCATAGTGAGTATTTGATTTAAAATAAAACGAGACATTTGATTTTCTTTGATAGAACCCTAACAAATAACCTAAATTTTTACGATGTTCAGACGATGAAGGGAACAAACCAACATCAACTGGCATCTTCATTTCAACTCTAGCAGTTGTTTCGTTTACACGAAGATAATACAAATCTTTATTACTAGCAAGCACTGCAAGATTTGTATAATTCGATTTAACAAAACCTATGAGCATATTTTCAATCTTTTCTATCGAGTAATTCCCACTACCTATGTACAATGTTCGCTCATCATCATCATCACTTCCCGTAAACACCACTTGTATAGGTTCAGAAATATTTTCAATACAATTTTTACCATAAAATCCCAAAAGACCGAGGGAATAATCCTTATGCTCATCCAAATGAATAGGATGCTCCATCCGTAAGCTCCACTTTGAGCCTGTACCGGATATCTTGAAGAGTGACATTATTGTTTTATGTTCTATCTTCTTATAAGTATGCATTTACAAAAAAAACCTACCAACACATAGAAAATGAGGTTCAAAATGAAGGGAACAAGACGTGTTCGATTCGAGACTACTCCGAGTTTTGGCTCTCCGAGGTCTTCTCGTGCAAGGAGGTTCACCCGTTGAGAATAATTATTGTTCAAGAATATTTTTTGTGTGAGATTTGTTTTTCCTATGACGTGCAAAATACCTAATATATTTATAATACAATTCATTTTAGCATTTTGGAATGACCCCAAGGCAAAGTACTAATTTTATTTTCCTCAGTAAATCGTTTGGTGTCATCCGAATTGAGAGCTTTTTTGTTCATTGTTATTGAGTATAAGGTATGTTTATAACTACGTATCAAATTTTGCTTACGATACTGTTCCTTTCCCCCAAAGAGGCATGATTTTAGATCATCCATTCCTATAGTTTGTTTTACAATATTCTTTTTTATCCCTTTACATTTGACCTGATTAGAAACCTCATCCTCTTTTTCAACGTACGAATAACTATATAATTTGGATCGCAAGCCACAAAATTCAGAGAGATGAGCACCGTTCAGCTCATCCTTAAATTTCCCAATCACCTTTTTATTCTTTGAACTGTAACAGGTATGTGTTTTATCATAGTCACTCGTGTCAAATTCATCCGAGTTCTCCTTAATTATTTGATGGGGATCGATGGTTGTTTCTACGAAATACGAATCTGTATCCATGTAACAAAGATTTAAATTAGGATCGTATCGTTTTAGTTTATTGTAGAAGAAATCATACATCAGGTGTTTGGATAAATCGAGAACCGAAAATCCCAAGTATAGGGGTTGATTAAATTTTATTTTATTTCGGGTCATGTGGCACGCTAGGAAATCTTCATCGAATATCGTAAATCTAGAAAACGTTGGTTTTTTCGCTAATTTGGATGCCTTTTTTTCGTTGCACAGCCTAATATCTTGACGTTTACGTAAATTCATCATTGTGCGACCAAATACGGAATTATTCATAAGCTTATAGAAATCCTTTTCGAAATCGTTGGAACAGTTAGCTCGTTTAGAGGTATTAAAATCTATGTAGGATTTCATAAACGGTTTTTGTTCGAATTTTATAACGCGGTGAATGGCTGTAATTTCTAAACCCTGACTCATATACAATTTCAAATTATCAATATGTACAACGTATCGTTTTTTATCGTAGAGGGTCGTACACAACTTCTGGTTGTAGTGCTCTTGAGCTAATGGGAGATCTCTGTGTGAATCATGAAGCCTTTGACGATAATGTAAATCAACTTCGAATATATAACCTTGTTGATTGTTATCGTGGTATCCTTCAATTATTTTTTTCCAAGATTCAATATCATGAAGCGTTGGAGGAACCCACTCAAATTTTCTGTACGGGAGTGACCTGGATAATGCCCACCCGTACAAATTGTTCGCATCTATGTAACTTAGATAACTATCCGGTTTCGTATCATCGTAATCTTTGATGTGCCGGTTATTGGCTTTCACGTATCTTTTCGAGCACTGGGAAATACCTCCTCTAATACCCTTTTCAATTAATAAATACATATCATAGTCTACAATTAGGTCTAGTTTTATTTTTGTTGATTTTAACATTGCATCCCAAGCGAGTGATGGAGCTGTGGTGTAATGTGCAGGATCAAGTTTATAATTAGCTAAGCAAACGTTACGAAAATTTTCGAATACATCTGCTAGCAGCAAAACATCCTGAATATTGTACAAATCAGAATAAATTCCTAAACTTTTGACTTTCAGTTTATTCCATACGTGGAGGTAATGATTGAAATCATTGGAGTTTATATTCGATTCGTTTAGCGAATCGTAGAAATCTTCAGGAGCAAGTGTTCTATCATGATCAAGTTTTTCAACACTGTTCACAAACTCGTAAGGGAGTACCCCTTTTCTTCTTAGGATGCTAAACAGTTTATTTTCATCATTTTTCTCTCTATGAAAATATTTCCCACAAACAGAGTTATCCTTGATAAATGCATTAAGATGCGAGAATTCTTCTGGTTTCAAATTCTGTGCTAGTTTCTCGAGAGAGCTTGACATGAATCTAAAGCTATCAATAAAACTCAATTTCAAGTATCCCTTTCTCAATTTAACCATGTTCTTTGAGAAGGTTATATACTTTTCCTCAGAATTAGCGAGCACTGTAGTTTGATTTTGTTCATTTCCATAATTGAATAGTTCTTTTATGAAGAGATGCGAGTCGTAACCAGATCGATTGTGGCAAACAACTGGAATATTTGTAACGAGTTGTCTGCGTCGGTTACATTCTGGGTGTGAACTTCCTAAAAATTTTGAGGTCAGATGACAATGATCTCTATCTTTTGTTGTTCCTAGTTCAATTTCTTTATCACAAATATGGCATACGTTTGATAATTGAAAATGTCTTTCCTCTTCATTGGTTAACTTCATCGGTTTTGAATTTTCATATTTTTTTGCGATAAATTTCAATATTCCATGAAGTTTCTCAATGAGCCTGAGGGGTACGTATTCGAGTTCAGCTTGATTTTGCTTCCGAGTCTGCGAAGCAGCGGAAGCCTTGTGTTCACTTTCGTGAGCCAAAACATTTTTGTCTTCAGAAATCAAAATTTCCACTTGCATTTTGCGTTTCAAAGCCTACTGATTCAGGATTCCTGCGAACCCGGTAGTGAGTTACTGTAGTTGTCATAAAATCCTGTGGGCTTGATTTCTTTGGATCATGTACACCTCCAAGTAATATAATATGTGGTGGAGTGAGAGGAAAAAAATGTTTGTTGATTTTATTGAACATTCCAATTTTCATTGCTACATCTCTTCAAAATAATTTCATTATTCCTTCATATTATGTCTGGCCCTTCTCATTCCTGCAGAGTACTCGTGAAGGGGAGCATCAATATTAGGTTTGTTCTTTGTGGCAAAAACTCCACTCACAAACCGCTAGAAACTTTTTTTTTGTCCTGTATAATATCCATGACCTCCTGTTCGCTGTGTTCTTGCGACCACTTGTGGACGATTTGCTAGTCGACAGATTTGTCAGAGGACCCACCCGTACTGTATCTGTTAACTGTTTTCAGTCGTTCCTGTTGACAAGCGATGGTGGCACCTACACAACGAAAGGCGGTTCCCCCTCAGTGATCGCCACCCTCAACGATATCCTGCCTGAACTACTTGCTGGGTGGATACAGAACACCATCAGAACATCAAATCCCCTATAAATCTTCAGTCTCAATTTTTGATTTTGCTGATTTGTGTTATGTTGCTAATTTGGATTCTTCAGAGAGATTACGTTGAGCAATCAATTCGAGATTTTCTTTACATTCAATAATTTTATTTTTGCAATTTTTGAGTTTTTTTTTTTAGAGCAGCCAAATGTTCTTCTTTTTCCCTGTTCTTAACTTTCCTGCCACTCTTGCCTGTATATCCGTTATTGCAAGTATTGTTATCCACTCCAAATGAATCCCACTTGATGATTTACTTACTTTTTCCTTTAATTTTGAATTATTTAATTTAGCTACCGTATTATTTGCATAAAATGTGGGTTTCAGTACTAACTCACTTTACTGCTTTTTACCTAATATTAATTCATTGAGGATTGGTTCAAGTAAATATCCTTCTGTAGTGTACACTTTTTTGTTGGCTGCGAATTTCCTTGACACTGTTTATGTTTTTTTCATAGTTACCTATTAACGTACAACTAACTATTGAGGTGTGTCTTCACTTTATGACGTTTCTCACATTGGTACTGTTTTCATTGTGTGAATCATTCAATGAAACCATGGTAATTTTTAAGTGCAGGGGTTATTGGATGCTTTTTGAATAACACAATTTATGCAAATGAAGGTTTTCTGTACATTGTGAAATCAGTCTCATTATTTTGCAATGGGTCCAAAATTTTTGAAATTTCAAAACTTCATTTTTTTGTTGAAATCCGTTTCAGAGCATCCTGAGTGCATACCAACATTTTAACAAAAGAGTATATAGTATGTACCAACATATTTATTAATAACCTATGTGTCTCTCTAGACGACGTCTTACCTTGGGTAAATGATAACAATTCCGAAATTCGCCACAATGTTGGTATTATCAAACAAAACTGTAAGTTCGGCAGGTTCAGCTAATCACTAGCCTCATTTTCTTATCTGGTTTGTGCGACTGCATTAAACCCTATAAAGATGGTGGTTTTGGATTCATGTTTTCACAATACCACTTCGTTTTCATGAGATCCTTGTACTTTTTCACAAATGTTTCAATTTCTTACAACTATGAGTTTCTAAGTGGTATTCTGTTATTTCAAACACGGAATCCTTTTGAAGGAATCATTCATTTCTTAGTAAATAGGTCAAAATAGTAATCGAATTCCCCTTATCAGCTTTTGTTAGAATTAGATTGTTATTACGTAAAATAATGTATAGGTATGTTTCAGTTCATCGAATATTTTCTTTCTCGGATACAACTTTGTCTACATCCTTGAAATTGACATTGGTTTCATCTGTTAACTAACCTCCAATTGTTGTAAATGCTGTGTCTGAATCCAATATAAATTATTTAAAATACATCACACCATTGTGACACACGATTGAGGTCTTTCTTTGTTCAGTAAATTGGTGTCTCTTATATTTCAGTCCCTCTTAAATTTACGACCGTAGGGAAATACAGTATCACCTCACAGTTTTTGAGTACATCTATAAATTACTATAGCCTATTATTACCTGATGTATTACTGTATGTTGACAGTGGGACCAACTGATTTCATTACTCAGCCCACTTCAATTCCCACCGTTACACTAATTTGATATTTACCCAATTACCATGTGCTCAAAATTTGCGAGAGACCTAACAACTTGTTAGTTCAGGTACCTACTAACTTGTTTGTACAAAGGGTTCCTACCACTTGTAACCCATTTCCTTGTTGAGGCTAGGTTTTTTATGTTTACATAATATTTACGTTCAAATAAACGGCTTTACAGTGTTTCTGCCTTCTGTTCATTCCCTGCTGCTTTGTCATGATTTTTTTTTTCCCCTTGTGATGATACCTACGTTACTTACTTTAACTTTAATGCCGAATATATTGTTTAGGTACCAACTAATTTAGGTAAACCATGGTTAAGAAAGTAAGTACCTACTTATTTTCATACTATTCCTTTCTTTTTAGTGAATCACGCAATTATGAACGTTGGTGACTATTTTTACATGATCTGAATTTTATATATAATATACAAGTTGTGATAGTGGTTGGTCGTCAACAGTTTTCTTCAAAACACGGAGTTATAGGGGACGTAGGCTAACAGGTAACTGAAATGCCGGTTAAGTGGGGGCGTGTATTATTATAAGTGCTGATTATAAGGTACTAGGTACATGGGTAGGAAGTCCGACTGCAGATTGCTAATAACTGGTGATGGAAACGTGTTCATTAACGCGCTGCTTTGCCCTATTTCGATAGTGCTACAACGTAACTAACATACATCTACGTCAACTTGGTCACGTGACTGGCTCATACTCACATTGAGATAGTAACGTACAAATTCCTATCCATTGATGGCTTAACTAACGGCGAAGTGATTATTGGCGTGGTGATTACTGTTGGGGAAGCAGGTAGGTTACGTACCTTGCCCAGGGGCGGATCCAGAATTTTTTTCTGGAGGATGTCACAGGGTAGAACAATATAAAAAATAACAAAATAACCAAACGAACAATTCAAACCGAATTTTCAACCTTATGCCAAAACTCGTCCAATTTGTCTACTTACAAAATTAATTGTATTTATTTATACAATTCATTGTTTATGTACAAAATATTTTTCAATATATATATTAATTATTTAACTGATAGATTTATTTATTTTCAATTTTCTTCTAAAAAAGTGTCCTAATGTGTTTTCAAACAAATTGGCGCATTTTATGGCAGCGTAGCTAACTTCAGAGTTTGCAAATCAAAACATTGAAACCACAACAATCTATTGTTGATCTCAGTGAGTTCAGTATCGTTTTTACTGAATTTGGCAGGAAAGATAACGAGAACGAAACAAAAACAAGATAATAATTAACAAAAATAAGAAGAAATAAACAAGGTGTAATTTGACTTGAATTACTATTGGTACAGGGTTTTCAGTGTACAAAATACGTTTGTTCTTTGGAAGAATTACAGCTGTCGGAGATTTTTCATAACAATATGTTTCCCCTAACCATCCCTAATTCCCCACAAACTGGGAACACAGATTGAAAAATGACGCAACCTTTCACAAAACAAACTGATGAAACATGATGCAATTCCTTATTCTTATTTGACGGATTCCATGTTGTTGTCCTGGCCATGGTTGAACTTTGTCATTTCCTTGCATTACCTGTGCTCATGTGCAAATTGCTTAACTCCTACTGGTACTTTACTCAGTACCTAAAATTTAAAAAAGTTGCGGTCACAGAAACTAATCATGCGGTCACGGTGAAACTCAGGAAATAATCTTTTCTAGTAATAACCAAACATCCCTAAAAATTTCATCGAAATTGCTTAACTCCTACTGGGACTTTACTCAGTACCTAAAATTTAAGAAAGTTGCGGTCACAAAAACTAATAATGCGGTCACGCTGAAACTCAGGAAATATTCATTTCTACTAATAACCAACCATCCCCGAAAATTTCATCGAAGTTGGTCAACTCCTACTGGTACTTTACTCAGTACCTAAAATTTTAAAAAAGTTGCGGCCACAGAAACTAATAATGCGGTCACGCTGAAACTCAGGAAATATTCAATTCTACTAATAACCAACCATTCCTGAAAATGTCAACAACATCCAGTCCACTTGTACATACCTACCTTACTTAGCGTAATTTTGCGATCGAAGTAGGTACATCATAATTCATTTTCCTCAATATGCACGGTATTATTTCAAATTTGGAACACACACAAAAAAAACAGTAAATAAATGAAGTTATCTCTCGGGCGATGGAAGGAAACGGATGTATCTACGTTTTTTCCTGTCACCTATTTCATGCAAAATATTAATGAACATTGAAAAACATAATTTGTAATAAACAACTACGGACCTACCGTAGTTACCTACTCATTTTAAGAGAGAACAAAGAGAATACTGTTACCTACTTATCGTAGGTACATCTTTCACCCTAGCGACGCCAGTGGTACCGCCATATGAACTTGACACACGTATCTGATTAATCAATTTCGTTGAAAGAAAAGAATTCAGCACACCCATCCTCACTATAGTTACATGATAGGTAGTATCTCTTCGTTGTACCTACAGCCACCATTACGGACAGTGGTGACGCCATACATTGGCACCTGTAAGGAGGTTGGTACATTTTT
Organism: Leptopterna dolabrata; assembly: GCA_954871275.1. NCBI lineage: Eukaryota > Metazoa > Arthropoda > Insecta > Hemiptera > Miridae > Leptopterna > Leptopterna dolabrata. Next base: position 118,975 of record CATPAC010000142.1, read on the forward strand.
CAAAAATTACACTGAATCACAGAATTCATAGGATGACAAAAGATGAGAAGGAGTCCCAATTTCCTTTTTGATGCCCACTTTCACCTCACATCGAAATTGGAACTAACAATTTTGTTATCCTCCGCGTAGCCATATACTAAAATTTTATTCCACATTATTAGTTAATAAGTATTTGGGTAGTAGGGGTTACTAGACTGATATAGGTATTGTGTCAGCGACGAGGGCTCGTTTATGTCGAGCACCCGTAGCAAAGAGAAGAATTCCGTAACACGATCAAAATATGAAACTGAGTCACAATTCCATTTCGTCGAGGCCACTATAACTTCACATCAAAATTACATGGGATAACATATTTTTATCACCCACCTAGGTGTATGAATATGTTTAGAAAAACCGCATTATTCCTTATTTACATTACTACTACAGCGATTAGAGTAGCATTATTGCGGGGGAGTAGCATTAATTCCCGAGGATGCAGAAGGTGTCAGGAGCCCTTCATGATATCAAGAAATATCTCCAAACCGGAAAATCGGTAGTACTACTCAAGGGTTGGGGAAAACTTATATAATTACCCCCACCTTGTCAAAACACAACGAGTAACTCAATTCAACTGTGAAAAAAGAAATGTGTACACAAAGATACCTTTTTTCCCCTATTTTCCACTGTTATGACTAAGGAATTCATATAATTACCCCCACTCCGGTCCTAACATCATCAGACCAAAAAAATTGAATTCCTTGTGATTTTTACACAAACATCCTTTTTTCCCCGATTTTCTACTGTTACACTACGGAATTCGTATAATTACCCCCACTCCGGTCCTACCATCATCAGACCAAAAAAATTTAATTCCATGTGATTTTTACACAAACATACCTTTTTTCCCGATTTTCTACTGTTACACTACCGAATTCGTATAATTACCCCCACTCCGGTCCTACCATCATCAGACCAAAAAAATTGAATTCCTCGTGATTTTTACACAAACATACCTTTTTTCGCCGATTTTCTGCTGTTACTCTACCGAATTCGTATAATTACCCCCACTCCGGTCCTACCATCATCAGACCAAAAAAATTGAATTCCTCGTGATTTTTACACAAACATACCTTTTTTCGCCGATTTTCTGCTGTTACTCTACCGAATTCGTATAATTACCCCCACTCCGGTCCTACCATCATCAGACCAAAAAAATTGAATTCCTCGTGATTTTTACACAAACATACCTTTTTTCGCCGATTTTCTGCTGTTACTCTACCGAATTCGTATAATTACCCCCACTCCGGTCCTACCATCATCAGACCAAAAAAATTGAAATCCGCGTGATTTTTACACAACGATACCTATTTTTCCCAATTTTCTACTGTTACACTACCGAATTCGTATAATTACCCCCACTCCGGTCCTACCATCATCAGACCAAAAAAATTGAATTCCTCGTGATTTTTACACAAAGATACCTTTTTTCGCCGATTTTCTGCTGTTACTCTACCGAATTCGTATAATTACCCCCACTCCGGTCCTACCATCATCAGACCAAAAAAATTGAATTCCTCATGATTTTTACACAAACAAACCTTTTTTCGCCGATTTTCTACTGTTACTCTACCGAATTCATATAATTACCCCCACTCCGGTCCTACCATCATCAGACCAAAAAAATTGAATTCCTCGTGATTTTTACACAAACATACCTTTTTTCGCCGATTTTCTGCTGTTACTCTACCGAATTCGTATAATTACCGCCACTCCGGTCCTACCATCATCAGACCAAAAAAATTGAAATCCGCGTGATTTTTACACAACAATACCTATTTTTCCCAATTTTCTACTGTTACACTACCGAATTCGTATAATTACCCCCACTCCGGTCCTACCATCATCAGACCAAAAAAATTGAATTCCTCGTGATTTTTACACAAACATACCTTTTTTCGCCGATTTTCTGCTGTTACTCTACTGAATTCGTATAATTACCCCCACTCCGGTCCTACCATCATCAGACCAAAAAAATTGAATTCCTCGTGATTTTTACACAAACATACCTTTTTTCGCCGATTTTCTGCTGTTACTCTACCGAATTCGTATAATTACCCCCACTCCGGTCCTACCATCATCAGACCAAAAAAATTGAAATCCGCGTGATTTTTACACAACGATACTGTCGTGAGTCCCTCCCGGGAACACTCCTATAATATTAAGTTCTCACCAACATTCAAACGCCAAACTAAAGCTCCGTAGAAATAAAGACATGAGTGGGGATACGAGCGACAGAACCCAGGGTACTCAACTTGGGGCCCCACTACCAACTCCTGACAGGGAGTTGGAGGGAGAGGCCCCCAAGTACTATAAAACCCTGGATCCTGGAGCTCAAGCTTCATTCGACACTTCCTCTAACCAGCTCTCTCTTCTCTCTCTTACCTTATCCCTCTCAGATGATCGGTTGATTACAGCCGCCTGAGAATTTACCTCCTCTCCTCCTTGTCTAGATGATCGGTGGACTACCGCCGCCTAGACAAGCACCTTCTCCTCTTACCTAGATGATCGGTGGATTACCGCCGCCTAGGTAAATTCCCTAACTCACCTTTACCTCCTCAAAGAGGCGTAGATGATCGGTGGAGTACCGCCGCCTGCGTCTCTCCTCACCTCTCACCACGCCACCGTGATGAAAATTCTAAATTCATCACAGTGGTGAACCCGATGTTCACACAACCTTCTTCCTTCTTTTCCCACCTCATGTGTCGCCCCCAGTCAAGTTCAGTTCGGTGTCCCCAATTTTAAATTCATATTCAGTCAATACAGTCAGTGTTCAATTCGCAATTTTTGGCCCACCCTCAACCGCTCAGCAGTCACGCAGCTCTCAACTCTCCGCCACACGCACCTCCGCCACCGAATTTTTGCGATTTTCAAATTTGCACTCTAAATTTGAATTTTGACGTTTCAGACCCCAGCCATGGACCCGAACTCACCGACGCCCCCACTCCTCCGACCAGCCACGCTGCAGCCACCCGCCGCTGCGACAACTGACGCAACGGCCCCGACTGAGAACCCGTTCACCACCCTCTCACCGCCTGGCTCGTCCGCCTCGACCTCCGCCGCCGCCGCCGCTGCGGCCGCAGCCGCCACCGACGTCATGACGGCGTCCGCATCCTTTCCTCTGTCGCTGCCCCCCTTCTACTCGCACGACCACGCGCTATGGTTCTTCCAGGTGGACGCTGCGTTCTCGGCCGCCAACATTCGCAGCCAGAAGACTCGGTACTCTCGAATCATCTCATTATTACCGAACGAAATCCTGCTCCAGACGTCGGACATCTCCCCCGACGCCACCGCTGCGTACGACGACCTCCGCTGCCGCCTCATCAACCTGTACCAGCCGTCAAAAATCGCACGGGTCGCTGCGCTCTCACAGCCTCAACACCTCGGCGACCTCAAACCCTCCCACCTCTACCGATGGCTGCGACACCAGCTGCAAGGAATTATGACGGCCGACATCGCACGAACGTTCTGGTTACGCGCTCTCCCCCACCCCATACAGATGGCCCTAGCCAGCCACCTCGACGGTCCCGATGAGCCCCTCCTGCGACTCGCGGACACCGTCCACGACTTGGCCGCAGCGGCCATCGTCGGCGAAGTTCGTGCACCCCGTCACCCCCCACCTCTACGTGACCGCACCAAGTCCCGCGATCGCAACCGGCCCTCCTCCCTCGACAGACGTCGACCCACTTCAACGGATCGCCGGCGCGACCCCCCCGCCGACAGCCGACGCCAGCGCTCGCCAGAACACCGGACCACCCCTCCCCGTGAGTTACGGAGGGGAAAGTCCCCAACGGCCGCACCCCACTCCACTACTAAACGCCCCACCAGATCTGACTACCTCCCCGCGGACCCCCCCCACCGGTGTTTCTACCACGTTAACTTCGGTGGGGAGGCCCGCAAGTGCCAACCCCCCTGCTCCTTTCCCTCCAAGCAGGGAAACGCAGACGCCCGCCGGTAAACCCGGCGGGCACCCCTCCTCGCCAACACGGG
>CATPAC010000143.1:0-129000 GCA_954871275.1 Leptopterna dolabrata
CGAAGCGAACCACGGTCATGTTGGCAATGATTGGTTCCCTACACTTCGTACGATACCTACATCATTCTCGGGTGAAATATCACTCTCCAAAATCACCTAGGGAGAATGCTGGCTTCTGCACACGATGAAATATCGGTCACGCTTTAAAAGTGCCGAATCGAGTAACTACTGCCTCATCTCTTGTAAATCAGATTTCCTTCCGGAATCGTTTATATAGAATAATTCAAGATGAACAGCATGCATATAATTTCTGAACAGAGCGGCACAGTTCTAAATTGAATTTAGTTATACGTATTGTAGGTAGATGCAACACAAATTATCATTTGGCGCATAACTTCAGTCGTGCAAAAGTAACGTAGAGCGGCTAATACAGCTCGCTTTGCAGTTTTCAATAATCCTTGAGTAAACCAAGGAGGAAAACATTTTAGCATTTTTAATTTTCAAATCTTGACAAATCTGAAGTTTTGTGATTCCATAATAGTACCCCACCCCCGCAGAAGAAATGGAATGAATATCTTGCCGATGAGAAGACCGAATGTGAAGTAGATTTTGACCAAAGAGTGGAAAATTGAGGTTCTAACGAAGTTTCAGCCTTAAATTTACGTCAAATTCGGTCTAAAATCTTCGTTCTTCCCCAGAAAGTTTGGGTCCCCATTTGGGAACACATTTGGGTCCTATTGTGCTCCAAAGCTCGGCGGCCCGATTGGAATACACCCAGTCGTGTTATGGGAGAAAAATGGGTGTAAATCTCACAGTCAGTCAGAACCCAGCTGTTTGACATCCCTCCTCATTCTACTCGGTTTATGAGTTCGTCTGTCAGAGTTGGTGGAGCAAGGTTGTGGTCTTCCCTCTCGTCTTCTTGCAGGTCTTCCACGTCGGTTTCCGCCTTCCGGTCGCTTCTTACCAGGCATTATATGGATGAGGATATATGGATGGAACCTGGGAAATTGTCTGAAATCACCATAAATTTGTATAATAACACTAGAAGTAGTATTAGCAGGGGAATTAAGACAATTAAATGGTACTGTTAATGATCAAAGATAATCTGTAGAAAAAACCGAGCCTATTTCGTGTTTATCCAGGATTACGTTCTCCCTTCAGGAGCCCGTCATATTTTGTCTTTTTTGTGTTTCTTATATTATGTGTGTTACCCATTTGTTTTGTTTTTTGTTTTTTTGAAGTAATTTGTTGTAAGCCCACCTGTGTACTATAATGTACTGTCATTTGCTATTTATCGTGTTCCTTTAATGCATTATGCCTTTTGTACATTGCACTTTTAATAAATAAATAAAAATATGGTTTTCGAGGGGTTTTTGAAGTTTTTAGTGAACATGAGCTTGTGAGGTATCGTTTTCCATGCTTTTTAGGGCGAGAAGACCGAATATGAAGTTGATTTTGACCGAAGAGTGTAGAATTGAGGTTGTAACGAAGTTTAAGCTCCCGAAATTCATTTTTTATGAGTCAGAAACCTGGAAAGTTGTCTGAAATCACCACAGATTTGTATAACACTAGAAGTAGTATTAGCAGGTGAATCAAGACAATTAAATGGCAGGCGCGTAGCGTCAGGGGTACCGGGGGTACCGGCGCTACCCTACACGAAAAATGAAAAAAATTACATTCCGTAGGTAGGTAGCAATTTGAATTGTCCACTCATAACTCCATCCTCCATGACTCTCCCTCCATGAACTATCCTCCAACCTCCATGTCTGCCAGTCATTCATGGACGAAAAACAGCCAAGTATCGATTAGTCGATTAGAATCATATGGTTTTCGGCAGGTTTCGAATATTTGAAATCTCAAGGTCGCTGGGGTACCGCTACCAGTCCTGCGGAGGCCCAGAATCCGATGTGTGTGTGTCTCTACATCGTCTGTGTGAGTGTGTTTGCGTGTATGAGTGAGTTTCTTACACATCTTCAGGAGACTGTGTTAGTAAGTTGGGCTAGCGCAAATATCCAGCGTATCCAATCTTGGTGAGGAGGGATACTGGCGTATGGATCGATTGTAGCTATCAATTAAAAACTCGAGAAAAAAACGTTGACAACTTCTAGTGCCACTGTCATCCATTTTGCTTTTCGGAAGCTATTCTTACGACGGCCTGTTTTCTCATAATTTTATTACTTGTAGTTTTCACAATAATTGTTCCTAATTTCAGGTTTAGTTGTTTGAATTCGAATCTTTCCTAGTGTCCTAGTCTCCTCCTAAAATGGATAGTTGTTGCGTTAATTGTTCCGTGGTTCGGCGTTCGTTTAGTTCTCGTAGTTTTAGCGAAAAGAACGACATCATCTGATGCCTGATTTCAAGAGAGTTGTGAAGGAACGTAACCGTGAGTACACTCGGCATTTCACTGTTGAAACATACAATAGGTACCAATGGTTATCAGGCTGTAGTTCGAAAAACCTTTTATTTTGTTTGCAAGGGAATGTTATGAATTATTTCTAATGAATTTGGAAATCAATAATATCATAAAATTCCTTTGACAAACAGCTTGCTAAGAACTGCTTCACATTTACATTTTTAGAGTGTGTGAGGAAGTGTGAATGTTGGTGGGGGGGGGGGGGGGTGGAATTCATTGCGGTACCCCCGTCACCAGAGGCACGCTACGCTCCTGTTAAATGGTACTGTCAATGATCAAAGATAATCTGTGAAAAAAACCGAGCCTATTTCGTGTTTTTGGGGGCCAAAATTGGTGGACACCATCAAAAATAGCTATTTAAATTATTACACACGAATGAAACAATAAACGAACAGCCAACATTTCTGTGCGAATGTCCTAGTAGAATAATAAACCCACGTGACAAGGACTTTGCAGCGTTTTTTTCTATGTCTGACTGAATTTTTGTGCTTATTTCATGTCCGGTAGGTAGCCACCAAAGGCCCTTATCACGAAACACTGCTGAAGTACAGAAAACGCAGGATAAGGGGTTAGCTAGGCATCTGGCGAGAGCACCGAGCCCAGGTCTTTCGCCTTTTTTCGGCAGTTTCCTGCTCAACCTTCTTCCCTCCTTTCCATTCCTTGCAATCTTCCGGCCGTCCCCACCCTGTCCTTTCAGTCAGAAACTACTGCCTGAGTCCTGCATAGTGCCTGGTGGTATTTCCCTGTACTCTGGTTAGTGACGTTCCGATACTGCTTTCGATCCGATATTTGGTATCAAATCAATATCGAAAGCATGTTATCGATACCCCGATATTATTGAAAGGAAATATCGATATTGAAAGTATCATTTGATATCGATAATTCTTACTTTTTTTTAATTTGCAATACTTATATTGTCCTCAAATTCTGTAACTCAATTCGAAAAATAAATCGTGTTGATGATCCATCTATCTCAACATTATGATCAGTTTCGGTACATACTACAGGAGTGGAAATAATAAACCCTTGGGTAGATTTTGAAGTTTTTATTGTTATCTATACTTATCAAAAAGTATGTACAAAGAGTGGAAAACATATTGTGGTGAATGTTTAAAAAAATATTATAAACCCCAATCTTCGGAAGTAAAGCCCAAAAAGTACAAAGAGTGGAAAATATATTGTGGCGATTGTTTAAAAAAAAATTACAAACCCCAATTTTCGGGGTTTGTTGGAAATAAGTAAGTAACCTCCTACCAATGTTATCTGGATTCGATATTTTGATTCGATACTGTAAAGCTTCATTCGATATCCCGATATTATCGAATTCTTGATATCGGTACAAATATCGGAAATATCGAAACAAATGTATCGATATTACTAATATCGGTAATATCGGAACGTCACTAACTCTGGTCAGTTCCACTCCGGAGGATGTGTGTACCCTTTCTCTGGTACTGTTTTATTATCAACTGGGAGCCTCACGCAGAATTTGGAAATTTTGTTAAATTCACATTATTGAGCTTCCAGGCTCAGAAATATCTATTTCCGTAATTTATTCCGTCACAATTGTCATCATTAGGGCCACGATGTTTATGTTCCTAAAAAAAAAGAAGAAAAAAAAACTGTTTATGCAACTAAAACATGTTATTAAAACTCGAAAGATGCAACTAAAATGACCAAAATATGAAGCTAAAGACATCAGGTGCGGGGCATCACACAACTTTCCCAACATGTACCTATTCAATGTACATGGGTGTTTGTATTGGTGTTCTCCTGTCCAAAACCATAAAAATTTCTGTTTTGAACTACATGTTGCTTCCACAGCTCCTTTTCAGAATATAATGACGGGGATGGGAGGTCATAATTAACAATGTATCGGATATCATTTGTACCAACCCCAAGACCCATGCGAATTTCATCAAAATCTTTGGAGCCGTTTGGGAGAAATGGTAGGAAAAAAACCGACAAAAATTGCCGTGTTGAGTGGTTTTAGAAGAGAATTGTCAGATATCATTTTTCTCCTCCATGAAGATCCGTATGAATTTAGGAAAAAAATTTTAGAGTTAATAAAACCCATAAAAATCGTTGTACGAGGTAATCAAAATTCTGGGAAGGACCGGAACCTCCCGGAGTGGATATCAACGCGAATCCAACCATGACATAACTATGCCGTCAATCCTGCTTTTGCTATCATGGAACGCATAATCGCTGATTGTAAATTAGTTAAGGACCTCCTGTTAATAATTAAAAGAAAGTTTGTTCCTTACGGCTCATAAAGGTTTCTCGCTGAAAATTCAGGTATAATGATATTTCGATTTACTTACATAATTATGTGCGGCCATATTAAAAATAATAATATTCCATGTTTTACTGTTCTTTCATCCTCGCTCACTTTCTACACTGCACCACTCATTTAGGTTACTTGCAGTAGCAGCACGAATATTATCTTTTCAATCCATCTTTAAAATGCCCATATTTGAATTAGCATAGTCGGTCCAGTTCTCAGTTGAGCGATAAGCCACGATAAAAAATATCACTTGCAATAGAGAAGGTAATAACTTTATATGTATGAATTTATTCATTACCAACAAATTACATATAGAAAGTTACTTTTAGAAACATTTTGTTACTGTTTTCTCGAAGAACCAACCTTTCACCAGTTCGTTTTACAGTTTGTCTGTACATGCGCGCATACTTGTATTCCAATGGATGATTGCTCGACTGTGCGAGTCATTCTTTGAATTTCCCAAGTACTTTCTTTGCCCGTCGGTCATCGCTCATTCGTTTTAACAGCTAGCTATGTTATTAGGTTGGATTTATATCTCAAATCCGCAGTTCGCGCATCGCATACGCGAGGCGATGCCAGTGCGTATTACTGTTCATGAGAAAATTCTAAGTTATTTCTCTCGTCCCTTTATCTTTCATTTGCACGTTTCGCAGGCGCATGATGTTTCAATCGCGCTGTGTTTGATCTTATAAATAATAATGTTTTCGAATACCATTTACATCGTTGCACACGCCTGTTTTGGTTTCATGCTTCGCCTATCCCTTAGTTTAACATACCTACTTAATATATTGCATTTCCGGTCCATCCCTAAATAACACCTTTCTTATCCACACATCACTTATAATTTATTAAGCTAATGAAATTACGGTAATTCATTGAAGTACTTGATTAACAAGCATGTTTGTAAGATCCAAAGAGATCCACAACACCTTGAATGTTAAATCTTTATTCACCGAACGTGCCAACCCCACACAATTTCACATCCTATAATTTTCAAGATCGCAAGCAAACAAGATGTGGGTTAGTTCCACATGCTTTGGAGGAGGATGCTGGATTATGAGGCGAGAAAATAAAAGCAGTTGATGAAGAAAATAATTTACTGGATGAACTGTGCATTGCGCATCACATTTTGAGTCATACTCACCAAATTTATAACCTATACTCTCCACTCAAACGTAAATTGTACCAACCTACCTCACCAGTATAAAACTGTGTCTATAATCCAAATATCAATCCATTTTTTGATTAATCTATGGAAACTCTGATTTTTATTAATTGATTTTTTATTCATACTGGGCCAACAAGATGGATATAATTACCTTCTTAAATATTGCAATATTTTGGTACATTTCATTTCTTAAACCCCACTCAATGTATAGGTAACACTCGAATTGAACTGTTGAATTGTTAGTCTTAATTGAATCAAACAAATATCCCATTTGAACCCAGTTGTTTGTTTTTTCCCTCCAACTCCTCTGATGAAAGCCACCCGTCCAGATTCTCAAAATACTTCCGAACCTCGGATTTCAAAGCCCGATACACGTTCTTCGAATATCCGACCATTGAAATTTGATCTTCCAAGTAGTTATTTTATTACGATCAGATTACCCCCTCATGCATAATCCCTTTCCCGTTCTAATATTTACTGTTCTGGTAATTCCAGATTTCGAACCGAGCTGACCTAAATATATTCCCCAAGTACCGCTCAAATGAGAACGTTTCTTACATTTCTGTTCTTCATGTTATGTTCTTGTTAGGCTCAGTGTTTTCTTCACCCCCTTTCTTCCCTTATTTTGTTCATCAATTAGTTTTGTATAACAATGACGTTTTTCTCCAATACTGGACGAACCGGCTCATTCTCGATATTTTGCTTACTGGTGAGGACCGAGTTCACTCCGAGAAAAATCGTCGTACATTTTTCATTCAATAATGAGCCTTTTGAACCAATTACTTTCAGCTCAAAACGGATTTTGGGGCTAGCAGATTGGGATTTCGTGATCAATCGCTTAAATAGGAATCTTGGGAACAAACTCTATGAAAGGCACGGATGAGTGGAAGAGCTCATTACGCTAACGAGAGAGAAATTACTTGTGAATCACTGCTGGAGAGCTTAGTACATAAATTGGCTCTTGGGAGGTTCGTATCCGGAAAAGACACGCTCCATCATACGTCGGAGACTTTTCCACGGTGAATTCAATCCAATTACAAGTGAATCAATCACTCACGTTTAATTTTTGAGGGGCAGGGAAATTTCTACAGGACACGAGTTTTACTGGTGATTTACAAGAGTACGTACATAATACGACTACCAGAAAATTTGAACTATAGTGTGCTACTACAACGCTAAAGTATATTATGTACAAAACCACTTGATGATTGATGAATTAATTGAAAAAATTGAAAACTAGGTCAGTCTAATTTAAATTAGCATAACTGTGAAGATGAATAACTCCGATTTACTGTTAGAACAAATTCGTTGGTATAATTATGAATATTAAGAAATAACTTATTTATTTTTCATATTACGATTCATTAAGTATACATAGTAATTATTTTTTTATACGGGAAAAGGCATGGCTCATGTTATAAAAGGTGCTTTCCGTTGGTTAATTAGGTTTCTCTTTTTATAAGTCATTTATTTGCAGGTGATCGACAGAGAAGTAATTATGTACATATTATTTAATTTGCGATATCTGGGGATTTGTGCATATAACTTCCCACCCCTCGTCTCAAGATGCTTTAAGAGGGGAAGGGATTATTTTGGATTGCATTTATATAAACATTCATAATGTATATGTTTACATAACGGAATACGTAAAAAAATAAACCATTAGGTGCATATTTACTTGAAAGAGTCTTCTGTCCATGTTTTCAAGACTTGATCATGAACACTTCTGTAATCTGTCAATTACTAGAAAGTCTCATGGCTCTAACATCATATTACCAAAAATCAACATCGAATTTTATATAGGAGAACGGCTTTTGTTACAACCTGAAACTTTTTGTATGGTAATAATATTAATATAAGTAAATTTGCTACTGTTTTTAATTTCAAAAAGTTTTTAATTTCAAAAAATAATACAAGTAAATTAGCTATTGTTTTTGATATCATAAGTACCCAGGTACATACTCAGTTTTCTAGAATTTGCTGGTGGCATGCTATCTACAGACGGAGGGGTTCCTAACAGATGTTCATGATGGATATATTGTGTAAATTGTATAAGTTTTATTTCTGTTCATTAGACTGAATTTGAATAAAACTCGCAAATTTAGTTTTCCCGGTACAGGCAGGTTTTATATTATACGTATGCGCGTATCTTTCACATTGGCGGTTGGAGGAATTGAACGTGGATAAACCGACAGCCGGCCTGTACGCAGCAATTCGTTTCAGACTGTAAAAAAAAGGAGTAACATTCCCGGCGGAAATGTTCTTCATAAAAGATTCCCAGTAAACCGGGACGTTGGTACTTACACCTCTCGGCGATGTAGAACGTTTCTTGCTCGAGAAAGCTGGTAGAACCGAAGCAAGTCCTTGGGCTCGACCCTCGACGTAACTTAAAACGAACCTGTATTGTATTACCTACAGGTTTGGTTCACTTACCTACGTATCGATTGTCGTTTGCTGACCCACCTGTTCGATCTACCTCGACCCTCGGGAGGGTTGATGACTTCGATACATTCCGATCTTTGTAATTATGAATTGCCTGATATTGTGCGCACTCATTATAGATGTTAATATGTGCAATGAGCTAATATGTGCTATTTCCGTTACCCAACAGCGTTTCCAGAATTACAAACCGGTAGTTTTGAGAGGCAATCAATTTAATACCGCTGTTGCCCAAATTTTAAAGCTTCTCAAGTCTCTAGCAAAAGTTCGTCTACTACATAATTACAGGTTTCTGAACTGTATTTGGTTTTGGATCTATTAAAACCATTCAGTAAATCTGCAGTGTATAGGTACACTAGGTATATACAGCCAAGGGGAGCCAATACTGAACCATTCCGGTGTGTAAAATTAATGCTCCGTGGACCGCGCAACAAAGTGTTCATTTTATTACTGACCTAAATTGTACTTAACACTCCAGGAAGCTCAGAAGGTAATATGCCTTCCCACGTAGGCTTCACCGCTATAGGCCTTCCCCGAACTATATTATAAAGAAACGGCATTATTGATTCTTTCATTAGGTAGGTACCAATCTAGTGTTTCTTCATTTTGTTACTTGTGTTTTCTTGTAGTTAGATGATTGGAAAAAAAATTATGCCTGGTCATTCCCAGGTAATTAGGAGGAAAACAAAAAATAATCATGTAAGATCACGATAACATGAATGTAATGTAATATCAAGATCAATTCACAATAGTTATTAATAAATATAAATATGTAAAAGCAAAAAAAAGCGTTGCCGTAGGGGGCGTCTAGCCGCCAGTGGTTTGTGTTCATGACGGTACGTTTATTTTCGAATGAAATCTGGGGGACACCCCCCAGACCCCCGGATTATAACAGTTTAGATCAAGGATCAAAGCAAGGAAACATGGTACATGTTTTTCGAATAGGTACATGATAACAGAGGATATGGAGATATGTAGAAAAACGTCTGCCAATTCGAGTAGGCACTATAGCTTCCTCACTTGAATCACATGAACGTATGATACGGGACCATCTGCGATCCAAACAGCGTGTACCCTCAAAATTTCATCTCTCTACGACTATTTTTCGCGTAGTTAGAAGCGTTGTAAGGAAACGGTCAACATTTCATGTTTGCGCATGCGCAGAAATTACAGTAAGACTCCAATGAAGTTCACATGGAACCATCAAAGTATTACACTGATCGACCCTCCAAATGTGAACTCATTTCAACGATAATTAAGGTAGTTATTGGCACTCCAAGTAGTTCACGTTTGCGCATGCGCAGACTAAACGATTTTCATGTTTTTTAAACGGGACCATCTGCGAAATAATCCGCGTATACCCTCAGCATTTCTGCTCTCTACGACTATTTATCGCGTAGTTAGAAGCGTTACAAGGAAATGGTCAACATTTCATGTTCGCGCATGAGTAGACCAAAGTTACATTACGATTCCAATGAAATTAATTTGGAACTATCAAAGTATTATTCCTGACCGACTCTCCAAGTTTGAACTCATTTCAACGATACTTAGGGTAGTTATGGGTGTTCCAATTATTTCACGTTTGCGCATGCGCAGACGAAAATTACGGTACTTTTTCAGTGATCTTGGTATGGGTCCATCTGTGACTCAACCCGCACCTACCCTCGAAATTTCAGCCCCCTCTCACCATTATTTCGGGTAGTTATGGGTGTTGCAAGGAATTACCACAGACAGACAGACACGGAACCAAATATGTTCCTCGATGTCTGAAACGCAAAATGGTATTGGAAATATTCATTTTGGAGGACATGAACATTTTGTTACTCAATCACAAATCCAAGGCTTCCCTACCTTCGGCAGTGAGGAAGCAAAAAAAACTTCGTGGGATTTCGAAGCCTCGAACCAGCGACCTAACGCAACGTAATGTAATACACGTCGTCAGCTGCTTGCAGCGTTTTTTGGGTAGGTAGAACCCCCTCGGCAGTTTTCGGCGGCGTGGGGTCTGGCCATGCTCTCCTCGGAGAACGCACCACGTGTGGTAGGGGAGGAGGTGAGTTGGGTGGCAGGAGTGGGGTAGTGGAAGAACTGTGCGGGCGACGGGGAGGGGAGCCGAGTTTACAGGACAGGACGCGAACGCTTTCCAGCCCGGTTTACTCCTGTAAAAACATGTTCCATGTTAAAATTTAGGTTTTTAGTTTTGTTCCTCTTTCACAAGGTTGTGATGTAATATATACAACATATAAGTAATATCGGTATTATACAAATATGTATATACCAAGTAAATACCATTTATTATTAATCCATTATTCACCTTTCATAATATTCTATATAAATAAGAATAGTGTGGTGAATTTGTCTTGTTTTCAATAACCGTTGTAGGATCGTCCCCAAAATAAGACTAACGGGATGCAGAAGGGCAATCATTTTTTGGGCTCAAACCTCTTTTTTTGTGCAGGCGATAATCTTGGGAGAAAGAGACACATTTTAAAGTCGGTAAGGTACTGAAAGGAGTCATGAAATCACGTATAAAACGTTGTTCCGGCACTGAGCACCGCCGCTGACGTCCATTTTGGTTTATTATTCTGTGAATAATACACCTATGTATTCGCTCAGCAAAAAATTTTTATAACACCCCCTCAAAATTTTTTCTTTTCCGTTTCAAGGTGCGTAGATTCCAAAAATGCAATGTCCGTCCGCCGTACGCCGTATCACGTGTACAGGCTTCATTTTCGGTCTAAAAAAGTCGTTCTTTCGCACACATGCTCCATTTGGGCCCTAGTTGTGTCCCGAAACTTTTCAGCCCGATCGGAATATACCCAGGGGTGTTATGAGTGAAAATGTGTATAAAAATAGGTACTTTTTGAGTTTTAACAACATGTTAGTAACATGAGCTTTTGAGGTATCTTTTTCCATGTTTTTGAGGACGAGAAGACCGAATATGAAGTCGATTTTGACCAAAGACGCGGAAATTGAGGTTTTACCAAAGGTTCAGCTCCCAAAATTGGTTTTTTATGAGTCAAAAACCTGGAAAACTGTCTGAAATCACCATCAATTTGTACAATAACATTGGAAAAAGTGTAAACAGGTGAATCAAGACCATTAAATGCCACTACCAATGATCAAAGATGATCTTAAAAAAAAAAGTACCTATTTCATGTTTTGGGGGCCAAAATTGGTGGAAATCATCGGAAATAGCTATTTCAATCATTCCACATGAAAGAAACAATACATTTAACAGCCAACAAAAATCTCTAGAACTCCAATAGAATAATAAACCCATGTTACAAGGACTTTGCAGCGTTTTATAAGGAGGGCGCGGTTTAGGGAGGGATAACTGTGAACTATTTGAAATGCTTTCATCGAGTTGTTTTCAAGCCCAAAAGCCTCAATTCGATCACGTGAACAAACTGTACTTGTTTTAACCCGCTCGAACATTTAAACACATCAGCCGTTTATTTAGTCGAGGAGCGCCGTAATGCTCAATATTGAATATTGAAATTGGCAACATTGAACCAATTACCTACTCTGGTTAACTGGAGTCCAACTGTTCCGTTGGCTCAAGTGTCCTTTATGAATCGATAGAACACATATTACACGTAAGAAGAAATATATTCATATCTGATTCCGACCACGTGCGTTGCATTTCAGTTTCGAACAACTTGACTGCCAGTTAGGTACCTACGTCAAAATGGCCCTGTTTGACAGTGGACATTAAAGGTCAAACAACCATCTAACTAAATGTTCCGTATGCCGCTATGATAGCTCATCACATGACTACATTTTCACTACATTTATCCTTGGTTGGACTGTGGTTGCTGCACGCTCTGTAACTGAGCGAATTACTACTATTCTATCAAATCAAACTTAATTTTGGTCACATAACTACCTCACCTATCGGAATTATGTTACTCCTATAACTGTATTTTTGTAACTGTCGTATCTTTGAATTTCGAACCGACTATATCCCAACATGAACAGCCTATATTTATCGGCAGGTAACTAATCATGAATCATTCATGTCTCACGGGTCTCACCCGGGAAGGATCTTTTTTTTGGATAATTAACTTATCCGAGGAACGGTGGAACCGGATTTATGGTCTCCATCGACGATATTTCTCCCGAACCAAAAACTCCATCAAAAGGATGCGCATATTAGCATCCGCAGCTTTCAGCGGCAACTCAAGATGGGTGATTCGCTATGGACATCAAAGTTTTAGCGGTCGCACTAAATGAGTTACGAGGACACGCCGTTTGAAAGTGTATTAATTTTACCTCTGTTTCCTGGCGTTAATCCAATATGATGAATATATTTTCCGTGTTATTAATTCCAGTTGAAGTGAATATTGACTTTGACTTATACACGGGCAATACGCTGCTCTCCGATAAACAGCTTCGTTTACATTTAGATAAGTAAAAGTTCAACACAACTGACACACCTTCAGCAGAACAAACTCTAACGCTAGTATTTTTCACAAAAATATTGTCAGTAGATATTGACGATCATAATTACTAGTCAAAAGAATGGAGTGCCCAGATTGAGGAATTTGTTAACTAATAGTTAGGTACCGAAAATTGTCAAAATCATAAACTTAGCTCGGTAACTAACTACCGTTTGATATTCCCTATAACTTTGTTTTGTGCACAACGAGCTGTGCTGCCAGCGTCATATTATTAAATACCTCGTACTAGTAACTAGCTCATTTCATCCTTAGGGACATTCATGCCAATAGGGCGCTAAGAAGCAGTGTAGTTAACATTCTTTTCTTTTTTCCAAATAGTGACTTGTTTTACGAATAAGTCCACCAAAAAAATGCTCGTAGCTTGGTGATTTTTGGAACAGGCATAACAAAATTTGGTTGCTCGCCTATCTCTGCTTCAGTCACCGAACCCTTTTTTACCCGTATACAGATTTCAGTTAAATTGGTGGGCCTATCTCCAGTTCGTGGTGATTAGGAGTCATTGTACCCATCAAACGTGAAATCCTACTTGTACCCACATGAAAGGCCGTTGTAGCTAGAAATTTCCAGGGTGTTTGGGTTTCTTGCCAACTGTTTAGGAGCAACGGTAGATGAATTTTGATTTTTCTGATAGTACTCCTAAATTTGCTTTAGTCCCGAATCTTGTTACTACGGCAACTACTGATTTCGTTTACGTTGCATGCAGGTGGCCAGTTGCATGGTCTCATGTCAGTTGGCAGTCGGAAGTCAATCCCAAAGTTGGCGTCAGAACGTGAAATCCTATATTTGCCTCATTCCCCTCATGAGCGATTTGTTAATTGTTTGAAATTTTCAGGGAGGTTTGGGACTGGCTCATTCAGCTTGTTTGTAAAACTATTATTGTTGCCTCTCAGAATGAATGTAAATGTACATCATTCATTCACTCAAATTCTCATTTTTCACACCACACACTCCAACTAATTCCGCTTTGGGTCGGTAAAATGATAGGATTGCCATCTACATCCCAAATATCCCTGGACGCGTATATTACGCAAAAACCAGGACGCCCCAAAAACAGTGCAAATCCCAGGACTCATAAACATTTACTCAACCTTTCAAATTAACATCAAATATATTTTAAGAACTCGATCTCTTGGAACGTAATTTAATGGTGACGGTCTGAAAACGTCTGATGACCATTTAAGGAACTTAGATAAGGTTTTAGGAACTTACACATTATACAGCCTTAGAACATGAGCAATTGTTTTAGGAATTCGAGTCATATTTTATGATCTAAGAATTTATATATATATATGCACGTCATCTTCAAAATAGGAACGTCATGTCACGTTTACACAGCCTCATAGTATTTTATACACTAGGCAATATTAAAATATGAATGGTGGTAACAGCTCAAAATGTAGCACAATACTAGTTGTTGATGGTTCCAACTAATGTCAGCCAACATAATGTGGCAAACACTGAGCACTTCAGTCAATATCGACAGATCATGACCAGGCCTTATGCCCCCCCCCCCCCCCCCACACCCCTTACTAATGGTTTGAAAGAGCTGTGTTTACACAGCCCCTATCGCAAAAGATTTGGGTATTCCAGACACGATCTAATAAACAAATTTTTGAAGAATTCTAACCCTGGAATCCTAAATTTAGGTAGTTATGAATAATTTGTGTGACGTGAAGCTCAAATTTAAACACTTTTCTTCAGAAGGATGAAGGATTATGCATGATGATGTTTCTGGGGTATATTAATTTATCCTCCTTCCCGATTTAGTTTAGAAGATTGGTTTTCCCCTTGTATTCAGAAAATTCTTCGCATGTTAAACCGCAATTATTTTTTGTCAACATCATAGCTTCCACATTTGGAGGAAGGAGCCGATTTCCACGCCGATTTTTCCGATCTGTCCAATGGCCCTTGATCAGTGAAGACAGGTATGTATTGTTTCTACAAACGCATTACGCCCAGGGACGGCAAAAAAGTTAGATAGGTATTAGACCTATACAAGATCTATACAAGTTAGATAGGTACCTATAGGTAGACGCCAGAGTAAGGGGGAAAAAATAACCGTGGGGTAGGTGAATAATCATGGCAGTTTAATATCACTGTAGGAGTTTGAGAAAACCGGGAAGCTTCCCAGGACAGGTGAAAACCAGGACAGGACCAAACCGGACATCCCCAAAGCACAAACATGCCCTGGGAAGCCAAGTTGAATGGCAGCCCTATCAAATGTGGGTCCCATGTCAAATCACTGAGAATCAAAAATAATTTGCCATAACCGATCAAGTTGAAACTCTTATCATCAACTCGAATTTAATGGCTCTTCTGTACATATGCATGCAGGATACTAGAAGTTAGACAGAGTAGTTTTACTCTGCTTGGTGACATTGCTAGAGTTTCGTTCCCAACGATAAGAGGTTTGGTGTGACAGACAAACCTACTTATGTTTCTGTTTGCAATAACGCCATTTGATCGTTTGGTGGAACATGCACTGAAATAACTGCAGAAGAAATTCGGCCATACTATCCCATCATGCACTGTATGGACGTTATTCACATGGAAAATCGTCTACTGGTCGGAATAGCAGCCGTCACTCTCTGTCGCCTTGGGCGCGTTTGTCCTGAAGAATTAGCGCACCATCTGAATCAATTCGCCAAACAATGGTGCATATCCGTCTGCACAACGAGGAATCGCATCGAGAAAGAATCGTCGTTCAGGGGGATGTGCCAGATCGTTATGTTCAACCCCCATGGGATTTCACAAGAGCTTTTCTACTTCCGCATCGCCGCTCCTACCCGGATGAGCCGGTTCCTGGTGATCTTCAGGAGCTGATCGGGAAAATCCTTCAAGGCTTCAAATCCCAAAGCTGTCAAGAGGAGCAGAAGTTTTTCAGCCGATTCCCTCCTCAGACTCTGGAGCACCTCGTGGCCAACTACCAGATTTAAACTCAGGGGATAGGGTTACATTGGGGGGGTTTAGACGTGCGAGTTTTTTGCTCTCGAGAGGGGCAAATGCACTATCGAGACAAAACTCGCAAGTGTTAAGTCCGCCGAGAGTTCTCCCCGCGAGCGGAGGGAGGAGCTCTCGGAGAGGAGCGATGTCGCATCATCCTCGGTAGTGTAAAACGGTTTCCCTCTGCTCTCCGCGAGTGCTCTCAACATTTCAAGAAATTTTGTCTTTCTGAGAGTAGTTAATTATCATGGCGAAACCCAGTAATAAAAAGTGGACCCATGAGGAGCTCTGTCAACTCATTGAGGCATATAGCGCATACTGGGATGCGGAAGAGATATTGTAGACTGCCATAAGAATCACCTGTAACAAATGGTTTACTTAAAGTAAATAAATATAAATTAATTCCTTATACTTGTTTCAAAAAATCTGCAAAAGACGATACCGTAAATAAAATTAATAAATTTAAAATACTTACCTGTGGCGAAAAATCGTAAAGTAACCATAAGCCCCTCTCGAAGAGATATTGCTTCTCTCATGACGGTGTATGTTTTTAAAATTAACGGTCCCACTATTTCCACTAGCATTTCAACTTCAACACTTGAAAATCTACAAAAATCCTAAATTGCTGAGCGTCTTCAAGATCCAATTCGCGGATTAAATGGTGGTACGCGCCTAAATTATTTCTCCTCTCTGTCCATTCCTTGACCCACTTTCTTTTTTAGCGAATTTTCAAAGAAAATGAAGCTATTGCAATGGCTTCGAAATTTAAATAATATAAATTTTTGGAAATTTTCTTCATAGAAATCCGTTTCAGACCATTCTAAAACGATTCCTGAAATTTAACACTTTTTTATATGTATATATATATATATTTATATATATATTTATTTATTTATATATGTGTCACTCCAGACGATAACTCTCGATAGAATTGAGATAAACAGCTCAAATTTGCACAAAAAATCTATCTTGGCAATCGAAAGGCTAAGTTCGAAGATGGGCGAAATTGGCCTACTCTAAGGAGGGTTTTGGCGCATTTAAAGTGCGCAAAAATTACCCAAAAATCCCCAAAATGTTATTTTCCAACAAGTGACCCATCATTTTAAAGGTTTTTGCACGCTGAACACGATGGTGGAATCGGATTTTAGATATCTTGATCCGTTCTCAAATTAGAGCATTTAAAGTGCGCAATAATTACCCAAAAATCCCCAAAATGTTATTTTCTAACAAGTGACCCCTCATTTTAAAGGTTTTTGCACGCTGAACACGATGGTGGAATCGGATTTTAGATATCTTGATCCGTTCTCAAATTAGAGCATTTAAAGTGCGCAAAAATTACCCAAAAATCCCCAAAATGTTATTTTCCAACAAGTGACCCCTCATTTTAAAGGTTTTTGCACGCTGAACACGATGGTGGAATCGGATTTTAGATATCTTGATCCGTTCTCAAATTAGAGCATTTAAAGTGCGCAAAAATTACCCAAAAATCCCCAAAATGTTATTTTCTAACAAGTGACCCCTCATTTTAAAGGTTTCTGCACGCTGAACACGATAGTGAAATCGGATTTTAGATATCTAAATCCGTTCTTAAATTAGAGCATTTAAAGTGCGCAAAAATTACCCAAAACTAGGATAATCTTTAAACTCTTACCCCCCCCCCCCCCCCCACCCCCTTAGAGTGGTCAGATTGAAATATGTGAGAAGTATTAATT
Source organism: Leptopterna dolabrata (assembly GCA_954871275.1). Taxonomy (NCBI): domain Eukaryota; kingdom Metazoa; phylum Arthropoda; class Insecta; order Hemiptera; family Miridae; genus Leptopterna; species Leptopterna dolabrata. The sequence continues at coordinate 17,363 of CATPAC010000143.1, forward strand.
GAAGACGAGAGTTCGAAGCAAAAAAGGGGGAGGCAAACGATTAGTACAACTCCTTGAATTTACCCACAGCGATCAAATAAATAAGCACTTAGTACAATTACGTAATAAACAAACGGTAGAATCAGGATGGACAAAACGTACAAATTAAAATAAATACGAAGAGAATATACATAGAAAACCAAATTTTAGACCGAAGTTTTCCTTTATTCAAAACCATAGCCATTAATTCGAATATTTCTTTGAAAATTCGCTCATTAAGTCATGCTGCATGACTGGTTTTTTTTGAACAGTTTTTCTTTTCGATAAGCACAAAATTAATAACGCTGCTGCTACTTCTCTCACTCGTATGGTGTAAACACTCATTTCGGACTCTCGAGAGTTGGGTCAGGAAGTTGCTCTCCGAGAGTGAGCTCGCGAGAATTGCGCTCTCCCATGCAAAGGGCTATGAGAGTGACTCTCGAGGACACAACCTGCGAGTACTATCACGTCTAAACCCAGCTTAAGACTTAAAGGGTTGAATTAAATTCAATTAAAATTAAATTAAAAATTTGCACACGTCGGATGTGCGAATTCCTATTCAAGTCGCTATCAGAAATTATTATAACGGAAATACTGGATGATTCTGCTTTGCATTTTGTCGCTGAAACATGGGAGAGCGCCTTTTCTAAGGCCGAACTGAGCCTTCAAACTGTAAATGCCTGGTTAATTGAGAAGGGTCTGACATTAAGTTTACCTAAAACGAATTTCCTGCCATATTACTTGTCAGCCCCCCACAGGCCTTCCTATAGTTTGAAATTGCACCTCCATGACTTCAACTGTGATAGCAATACGTGCAATAACTGTCCAGAGATTTCTAGGTGTTCCAGTGCCAAATATTTAGGGATTATTTTGGATGCGAGCATGAAATGGGAGACGCAAATTCACGCAGTGTTTATAAGGTTAAGGAAGCTTATCTATGTTTTTTCTAGATTAAGTAAAATTGTTCCTCCGAAGCTTATGAGGACGATTTATTTATCATTAGTACAATCAGTTATAGTAATATGGTCTTCCGGTTTGGGGTAGCGCTTATGCCACAACAATCAACCCGGTCTTCATTTGCCAGAAGATATTGTTACGTGTAGATTCAAGAAGTAAATTTTTAGAGCACACTGGTCCCATCTTCAATAAACTCCAGGTTCTAAAGCTGAAGTCTCTAGTGGAGTTGAGTAGCCTGAAGCAGGCCCTGAAAGAGAATATATTCACACGACCTGCTCACGACACAGTTACTCGGTTTCAGTACGATGGAAAAATTTATATTCCTTTCGTGAGAACAACTGCTGCTTCGAATTTTTACTGCTCCACTGGCACTCGTTTGTATAACTCTCTTTCGTCCACTATAAAGAAAGAATTAGTAGAGCACCCAAATAAAAGAAACCTTATTCTGAAGAGGTGGATCTTGCAAAACCAAAATATCTAGTTTCCCATATGGAAATGAGTTAGGTACAGAATGTATGTTTTCTTTTCTTTATAATGTGTATATTTATTTTTTTCTCTTTAAAACTTTTTCTAAGTGCATACATATGTCGTTAAGTATGATCATCCAGTATAGATAATGCCAGTAGCTCCAGCAATTTAATGCGCTCTAGTTTTCGCTCGTTCTCCCTGTCGCGGGCAATACCCATTAGGGGAACTGATTTTTCAACAATTTGATTGTATTCTTAATGCACCATGAATGTTATGATCAGGAAATATATTTCATTCCATTCTGAGCAACCTCCTTCATATTACCACCTAGTGAAGGCTTTGAAAAGAACTGTGCCAAATCTGCTGGTGCAGCCCACTTGACCTGAAGGTAACGCCCAGCTTAAGGGTTGAATTAAATTCAATTAAAATTAAATTAAAAATTTGCACACGTCGGATGTGCGAATTCCTATTCAACTCGTTATCAGAAATTATTATAACGGAAATAGTGGATGATTCTGAGCAACCACCTTCATATTACCACCTAAGTGAAGGCTTAGAAAAGAACTGTGCCAAATCTGCTGGTGCAGCCCACTTGACCTGAAGGTAACGCCCAGCTTAAGGGTTGAATTAAATTCAATTAAAATTAAATTAAAAATTTGCACACGTCGGATGTGCGAATTCCTATTCAAGTCGTTATCAGAAATTATTATAACGGAAATAGTGGATGATTCTGAGCAACCACCTTCATATTACCACCTAGTGAAGGCTTAGAAAAGAACTGTGCCAAATCTGCTGGTGCAGCCCACTTGACCTGAAGGTAACGCCCAGCTTAAGGGTTGAATTAAATTCAATTAAAATTAAATTAAAAATTTGCACACGTCGGATGTGCGAATTCCTATTCAAGTCGTTATCAGAAATTATTATAACGGAAATAGTGGATGATTCTGAGCAACCACCTTCATATTACCACCTAGTGAAGGCTTTGAAAAGAACTGTGCCAAATCTGTTGGTGCAGCCCACTTGACCTGAAGGTAACGCCCAGCTTAAGGGTTGAATTAAATTCAATTAAAATTAAATCAAAAATTTGTACACGTCGGATGTGCGAATTCCTATTCAACTCGTTATCAGAAATTATTATAACGGAAATAGTGGATGATTCTGAGCAACCACCTTCATATTACCACCTAGTGAAGGCTTTGAATAGAACTGTGCCAAATCTGCTGGTGCAGCCCACTTGACCTGAAGGTAACGCCCAGCTTAAGGGTTGAATTAAATTCAATTAAAATTAAATTAAAAATTTGCACACGTCGGATGTGCGAATTCCTATTCAAGTCGCTATCAGAAATTATTATAACGGAAATAGTGGATGATTCTGACCAACCTCCTTTATATTACCACCTAGTGAAGGCTTAGAAAAGAACTGTGCCAAATCTGTTGGTGCAGCCCACTTGACCTGAAGGTAACGCCCAGCTTAAGGGTTGAATTAAATTCCATTAAAATTAAATTAAAAATTTGCACACGTCGGATGTGCGAATTCCTATTCAACTCGTTATCAGAAATTATTATATCGGAAATATTGGATGATTCTGAGCAACCAGCTTCATATTACCACCTAGTGAAGGCTTAGAAAAGAACTGTGCCAAATCTGTTGGTGCAGCCCACTTGACCTGAAGGTAACGCCCAGCTTAAGGGTTGAATTAAATTCAATTAAAATTAAATTAAAAATTTGCACACGTCGGATGTGCGAATTCCTATTCAACTCGTTATCAGAAATTATTATAACGGAAATAGTGGATGATTCTGAGCAACCACCTTCATATTACCACCTAGTGAAGGCTTTGGAAAGAACTGTGCCAAATCTGCTGGTGCAGCCCACTTGACCTGAAGGTAACGCCCAGCTTAAGGTTTGAGTTAAATTCAATTAAAATTAAATTAAAAATTTGCACACGTCGGATGTGCGAATTCCTATTCAACTCGTTATCAGAAATTATTATAACGGAAATAGTGGATGATTCTGAGCAACCACCTTCATATTACCACCTAGTGAAGGCTTAGAAAAGAACTGTGCCAAATCTGTTGGTGCAGCCCACTTGACCTGAAGGTAACGCCCAGCTTAAGGGTTGAATTAAATTCAATTAAAATTAAATTAAAAATTTGCACACGTCGGATGTGCGAATTCCTATTCAAATCGTTATCAGAAATTATTATAACGGAAATAGTGGATGATTCTGAGCAACCTCCTTCATATTACCACCTAGTGAAGGCTTTGAAAAGAACTGTGCCAAATCTGTTGGTGCAGCCCACTTGACCTGAAGGTAACGCCCAGCTTAAGGTTTGAATTAAATTCAATTAAAATTAAATTAAAAATTTGCACACGTCGGATGTGCGAATTCCTATTCAACTCGTTATCAGAAATTATTATAACGGAAATAGTGGATGATTCTGAGCAACCACCTTCATATTACCACCTAGTGAAGGCTTAGAAAAGAACTGTGCCAAATCTGCTGGTGCAGCCCACTTGACCTGAAGGTAACGCCCAGCTTAAGGTTTGAATTAAATTCAATTAAAATTAAATTAAAAATTTGCACACGTCGGATGTGCGAATTCCTATTCAAATCGTTATCAGAAATTATTATAACGGAAATAGTGGATGATTCTGAGCAACCTCCTTCATATTACCACCTAGTGAAGGCTTTGGAAAGAACTGTGCCAAATCTGCTGGTGCAGCCCACTTGACCTGAAGGTAACGCCCAGCTTAAGGTTTGAATTAAATTCAATTAAAATTAAATTAAAAATTTGCACACGTCGGATGTGCGAATTCCTATTCAAATCGTTATCAGAAATTATTATAACGGAAATAGTGGATGATTCTGAGCAACCTCCTTCATATTACCACCTAGTGAAGGCTTAGAAAAGAACTGTGCCAAATCTGCTGGTGCAGCCCACTTGACCTGAAGGTAACGCCCAGCTTAAGGGTTGAATTAAATTCAATTAAAATTAAATTAAAAATTTGCACACGTCGGATGTGCGAATTCCTATTCAAGTCGCTATCAGAAATTATTATAACGGAAATATTGGATGATTCTGAGCAACCAGCTTCATATTACCACCTAGTGAAGGCTTTGAAAAGAACTGTGCCAAATCTGTTGGTGCAGCCCACTTGACCTGAAGGTAACGCCCAGCTTAAGGGTTGAATTAAATTCAATTAAAATTAAATTAAAAATTTGCACACGTCGGATGTGCGAATTCCTATTCAAGTCGCTATCAGAAATTATTATAACGGAAATAGTGGATGATTCTGAGCAACCTCCTTCATATTACCACCTAGTGAAGGCTTTGAAAAGAACTGTGCCAAATCTGTTGGTGCAGCCCACTTGACCTGAAGGTAACGCCCAGCTTAAGGTTTGAATTAAATTCAATTAAAATTAAATTAAAAATTTGCACACGTCGGATGTGCGAATTCCTATTCAACTCGTTATCAGAAATTATTATAACGGAAATAGTGGATGATTCTGAGCAACCACCTTCATATTACCACCTAGTGAAGGCTTAGAAAAGAACTGTGCCAAATCTGCTGGTGCAGCCCACTTGACCTGAAGGTAACGCCCAGCTTAAGGTTTGAATTAAATTCAATTAAAATTAAATTAAAAATTTGCACACGTCGGATGTGCGAATTCCTATTCAAATCGTTATCAGAAATTATTATAACGGAAATAGTGGATGATTCTGAGCAACCTCCTTCATATTACCACCTAGTGAAGGCTTTGGAAAGAACTGTGCCAAATCTGCTGGTGCAGCCCACTTGACCTGAAGGTAACGCCCAGCTTAAGGTTTGAATTAAATTCAATTAAAATTAAATTAAAAATTTGCACACGTCGGATGTGCGAATTCCTATTCAAATCGTTATCAGAAATTATTATAACGGAAATAGTGGATGATTCTGAGCAACCTCCTTCATATTACCACCTAGTGAAGGCTTAGAAAAGAACTGTGCCAAATCTGCTGGTGCAGCCCACTTGACCTGAAGGTAACGCCCAGCTTAAGGGTTGAATTAAATTCAATTAAAATTAAATTAAAAATTTGCACACGTCGGATGTGCGAATTCCTATTCAAGTCGCTATCAGAAATTATTATAACGGAAATATTGGATGATTCTGAGCAACCAGCTTCATATTACCACCTAGTGAAGGCTTTGAAAAGAACTGTGCCAAATCTGCTGGTGCAGCCCACTTGACCTGAAGGTAACGCCCCGGAAGAAATAAAAACTCTCGAGGCGGGAAGTCGAGGGAGCAGACGGAATCCATCGGGATACATCGTCCGGAAAAATGGTATTGGGGTAGTGTGCTAGGGCTGCATGGTGGGTGTGAAGACCGGGAAAGAGGGGGATAAGTAGGTCTGTGGAGCTGGCAACAGGCAGGCAGTACAACTCTGGAACAGGAGTTGGGCGGCCGCTCCGCTGGTACCACTGCTACATCCTTCGTTCTTGCCTTCCAAAGCCTCTTCCCCCTCTCTTCCCACCCTTGAAACCTCACCGGCATCACCGATATATCCGTCAAACAGTACTCCGAATAAACCGTTTTCTTTTTTCCCCTACACCGACCGGATACATCGCGCTGCTTTTTGTGACTTTTGAAACGAATTTTTTTTTGAAGTGTCAACGGAATAAGTTCAGTGCTACTCAGGAGTGTCTGTTCACGGCTATTACAGATCTTTTTCCCTTCGTCAGCGACCGGCCTGTTGGGATTACTATCGGAAGCTGCTGGTAAGTTTAAAAAGACCCGGACACTTCAAACGTTAGTTTGATAGTTGGAAACACCGACGGCACAACCTTGACATTTACCCGACCCTGTGGGTGCACTTTTATTTCCATCTATGAATCTTTCATTTTTCGTGCTGATATTTCAACGCCTGTATCTGACACTAAATGGTTAGTTTGAAATCCGTCTCGTATTGTTGCTTTTAAAATGTGAAAACTGCCGGTGGAGATGTGAGTCAGTGAAGTGAGTAACACTTGACTCACATGGGAAGCGTTCTGTTGGAGCGGTTCTTCCCGTCACACGCAACGATTACGGTAAAAATAGACCAAATCAAATATGTAGAAAATCGATCGGAGTTGGGAACCTATCAGTTACATGAACCCCGACCACCTTTATACGATGGAGGACCATTAACCAAACAGTTGAGTTACAGTATGCTCTCAAACCCTCAAGTTCCGTACCCCCCTTCTTGTACAGTACGTCTTGACAATCGGTGATTTCGGATAATAATCATCCTTGTGCTGCATGATTTCTAGTTCATTTTATAAAATCGTCCACGCTTATACTCACACCTTTTACTTCCATGTTCCTAATATAATTATAGGAATGGGATTATGGCGATACCGTCAAAAATAGGTGTTCGAGAAAACCATGGAATCTTGTTCAGAAGTGCTCAAAACGAGTTTCTAGACGGTTTTCCGTTTGATGTCACCCCGCATGTACGTACTTATGTTGGAATTTCAAATGTTCATAAATTCCTCAAAATAAGGCGTTTTTTAGATTTTTTTTTTTTTTGGATGTTGTTCAACCCGTTGAACTGTTCAGTTTGAGATGAGAACGAGCTTTCTAGGTGGACAAATGTGGGAGTTACGACGGGTTTTCTGATTTTTCGATTTCAAGTGATAACTGCAGTAAAAATTGATCAAAATCGGCGCGGTTGGCACCAAAATGTCCGTTAGGATGTCAAGATCATGACCATTGATTTTGAGCTCGGTCGCATTTGATTTGGATAATTGACAGCAAAAACATATGTCAGTGGGTCCAACATGTTTCAGTTTTACTAGCTAAATGACATTTGTTGTGGTGTCGGAAAGCGGTAAGATTTCAATGCAACTTTACGGATTTTGACCGAAATGGGCGGCCGCTGCCGCCACACTTGTATCCATACTATGTATTATGAAGAACATGGAAATTAATGTGTGGCAATCTCCACACCTATCTCCACGACTAGCAATATAGAAAATAAATTCTGGCCTCAACTTGGAAAGGTATGATTATGCAAATTTTCATCAGTATTACTTGATATCCTTCACTGTTAAATGCCGGTTAGATTCTTCCTTGAAACTGTGTGACAAGAAACACACGTTCTTTATGAAAGCTGCTACCTACATACATAAAATATAACTTAAATCACTCGCGGCGTAATAGTGGAAATCCATAGCAAAAAACTACAGGATAAAAATAAAATAGTCTATTTCCACGTACAATAGCAAACTGTAGACCGGTTTCGGTTGTTACACCATCGTCAGTACACTATAGAATCTATATATTAGTACACTATAGAATCTATATTCTATAGTGTACTGACGATGGTGTAACAACTGAAACCGGTCTACAGTTTGCTATTGTACGTGGAAATAGACTATTTTATTTTTATCCTGTAGTTTTTTTTTTTCCTGCCACCTACCTTCCATTCATAGCGTTAAAGTCTCTTGAAAAAATATGTGTTCGACTGATGTGAATGGTTGTATAGAAGAGTTAGACGGAGTTCATTATTACTATTGTTAGGTACAATACGTATTCGATATTCGGTACTATAGTCAATTGACTAAATCTTTGAATCAATAAAGATAATTACCATTACATCAACTACGAGAATCCTATTATTTGTCTAAAGTTTAATTAAGCTGTGTTTAAAATTCGGTCGGTCTCGATTTTGTAGATACACGAAGTATTATGACAACTTTGTTCTATTCAAACGCAATGGTCACTCGATTATTAACAATAAAATTAAAAATCATCATACCGTTGGATAGCTGAGATCCTGAGGAAGTTTTCCCCGTTGAGACTAAGTGGAGTTTGGGTTGCATTCTCTGAAATTTGGTATTTTCTGAGATATTCCAAATTCTGATTTTGTAAGCGCGAATTTAAGGAGGTTACCACTACTCAGAAATTACTCAAGTTAGCATATTCTGAAAGGAAATTTAACGAGCTTTTTACCGGTAGGATCACCAGTTGTTTTTTATAACTTTCAAATGGTTTTTATGTGGAAAAGTGGAGATTGGAATGTGGAGTTTTTTTGTGGAAAAACCTGATACACAAAAACACTTGAAATACCGAAAACTCAAAACTAAGGATTTAAAAGAAAATTGCTAAGAGACATTTTTGATCGGAAATCTCGTGATAAATCGATTCCTGGCTTATTGCAGACCTGTTCCCTGGATAGTACACTGTCTCTTACACTCCTCCAATAAATAGCAGGTCTTCATTTCCGATAGCCGGTACATAAACCCTCGACCTCAAAGGACCTCAAAAAAATATATTAATGTGCCTGAACTCAAATTTTTGAAGAAGTACTTCTTTTTATATATTATCAGTAATTAGGCTTATTATGATTATTATTACATACCTTACTTGTTTATACATTTATCACGATCGATACGTCCAAATGGGCAGTGCGTTGGATCATGTGATTATTATCTACCTAACAGTAAATCATTAATTATTAACATCTAACTACTTGGGAATTTCTTGGTGAAAAATCACAAGAATTTTGAAAATTATGTCTTTATAATAAATTATTATCATGTTACGTTTCCTCTGTTCGGCAGCTAATTTTTGCTCACTTGAATTCAGTAATAAATAAGAGATACAGCTTTCTGTGTTTCAAAATTATCGCGAATCGTCGGCAGATATATGAGGTGCCTCGTTGTTTGCAAGCTAGTTGTTTAGCAAATTATTTGTGAAATTGTACATTGGGATCATATAAATTGTATAGTTAGTTGTTTATAGGTGTTTGAAAGTTCCGTTTCTGGCGAGAAGGTGCTTGAAAGTTTGATTGGTCAGAACTCGTCGAACATCAGGTTATTATAGTATACTGCCTTTCGATTAATTGAACATAATTAATTTGTAATTGAATAGGTGAAACTAACTGACTTCGGGACGCTACCGAGCCCAAGATGGGAAAAGGGTAGGTAGGTGGTGTACCTAGTTGGAAACTCAACGGTACACGCCATTGTTACCTCTTCACTCCCCCATAGCCAAAGGATTGTGCTTTCCCATGAACTATTGTTCAAAAATATTGTCATGACTCCGGCGCTTGGAGTCGTGATAGGTGTAGCCGTCCTTGTGCTCTCCCTATAAAGGTTAGTGATGTGGCATTTAGATGGAATGCATCCATCCACCCACAATGGAGGATATGCGAGAAAACTGAAACGCCTGGTGCTAGGAAAATAATGCGTAGGTAACATTCATTTTCAGTTCGTGTTCCGGCGATTTTCTGGTGCCTGTTATTGACTTTTTGGATAACCAAGATGGTCTCGGTGGTCACTTTGGGTTCAAAAATAATTAAACTTCGCTATAAACAGGATAAGTTGTAATCAAGTACAATTCTACGTCGAAATATCGCGACTATTACGTGTGTGGTTTAGATTATAAAGTGTAAAGCGTAGAATTTAGTCTAGTCATAGCGGGAGATATATTGAAAATATAGTTGGTAGTAATAAAATAGAACTAAATAGTTGGTCGAGCGGTGCGAGTGCATGTGATTTCGGTAGAAAATTTTCCAAACATCCTCATTCCAAAAATAGAGTGATGTGGTAGTAGTTATATTTCAATCGGTATAAGTTACATTTTATGTGTACGTCATCAGGTATTGAACAGTAAAATCAAGTAAATACCTACATTTATCTAAACCTAAAAACTTGTTGAATGAGTTAAAGGAACTGAAAAGATTTACGACTCATTTTAGGAAGGGTTGAAAAATCCCTACACCGGGAGCGGTTTTCCTTTGTGGATTAAGGCTGAATATCCCCGATTTTATTAAGAACTTTTTGCACTATTGTGGGCATATTTATAATTGGGTTTACGCCTAAACGGCTGAACCGATTTTCGTTCTGATTCTTGTTGTAAACCATAAGTGAGTAGAATTGACTCTCTTATTTTCATGTTCCACAATGCTCCACCTATTTAAAAAAAAAAAAAAAAAACTACGAATTTGAAGGTCTAAAGGCGTGCTAGGAATAATTATTTGGAGTTCAAATCCGTTTGACATTTGAAAAGGATGCATTTGCTTAGGTTCTGGATATCCTGTACGAAAATTCAAGGCGCTATCTTTATTCCTCTCGATGTTGATAATCTCTAGTAATCTCCGTTTAAGTAGGATTGGTTCCCTACCAACCACCTTAGCAGAACCGAAAGAAAATTAATTTCGTATGTTGATTTTAGTAGTACTGGTCCTGAAATTTCCTCAGCATGTCTGTCTAACCTATCTCGTAGACATTTTTTTGATTGGCTAATACATAGATATATATATTTTCGAGCAAGGATGTTCACGTAAGGTAGGTATCATATACGATATTTTTTCTGGGGGTTATCTGGGACGGGATCTTTTGTCTTTTGAAGGATTGTCGTATTGACAAAATGGTCAATTCAATTCGTAACTAAGGCGAAAGTTCAAGGACTCGATTCAGACGTACACGAGGAAATGTCCGCTGATTAACGACATAATTCTACAATAATTATGTAGGAAAAATTCAAATAAATTAGAAAATCATATAAACTGGGATAAATAAAAATAAAGGACTATGTCAACTGAAATGCCACGGCGTTTTGTATACCCACCATCGTAATTCTCTAATATATCTACCTCCCGGAAATATTTAAAGCTACAATTCAGTTAGAAAATTAAAAACGATTCAATCAAAGACGATTCCCATTCGACGGCCGAATAAGGCCAGCAGTATAAGCGCATGGTTAAATAATAAAATATTAATGTAAAAGGTAAATGGTACAATGTAATATTGACATTGTCACGGAGTGAATAAATAAGCTTTAACTCTCTCAAAGACGATTCAGACTTAGGACTCCTCCTTAGGACTTAGGACGTCCCTTTAGATGGGGAATAGAAAGCTAACTTCCAACTAAGTAACTTACTTCCCGAAATAAGTACATACGCTTAACAAATTATTACCTATGGCTAAGCAGGTGATAATGACTTGTCATACGGCTAGCTCTAAATTGTTCATGTTTAAAGGCAGCTATCTTGTTGGTATCAATTTGCATCCCTCAAATTTTAAGCTGATGTACCAAAAAAATACAATTCATTGCACAGCAAGCGATCATAATCGAAGACCTTGATTCAAATTCGGTCATTGATTATTATTTTTTATAAATCATGGAGCAAAAAATCAAAATTGATCAATTTAAGAATCCCACAAAAAGATCCAAAAATATAAAAGAAAATATCAATTTTATCATCTAATTATAAAAAAGAATTAACATGATCATTACCAAAATTACGAATTAAAGTAACTAAAACAGACAAGCCTAAAACGGCCTCACAAACAGAAAAAGTCAAAAAGACTATAACAAGAAAAATATCCTTACAAAAGTTCCTATCAAGAAAATCCAAACTAACCACCATTCTTCAAATGAAAAATATCACGGAACAACCAACTCGATTTCATTCAGCCATGCGTGATTATTATTATGTTTGTGTTCCTTAGCAACGACAATCAGTGCTTGATGTATACCGTTCCATTCACGATCATGTTGACGAAGCTTTTCGATACAGGCGAACGGCTGGTCGTAAAATGCTCAGGGTGGTCGCAAACAAGTCTCTAGTTCAATCAATTTAAGAGCTTGAAAAAACCGTACCTTTCTGTTGAAATTTTCAAGCTCTGGAAGTTTCTACCCTTGGTTTCACCTCTGAGATGATTGTCGGTAGCACCGAGCTTCTTAACTAAGGAAATAACGGAGTACGGCGGACGGACAGATATTTTTCAATTCCATTTTCGGAATCTGCGTACTTTGAAACGGAAATCATCAAATGTTGAGGGGGTTGTTGAAATTGTTTTTCATGCACGATTTCAAAGGTTCATTATTGAAAATAATTAACCAGAATGTCCTGCAAAATGCTACCTATTATGTACACCAGACATGTCAAACGCGCGGCCCGCGGGCCGCATGCGACCCACAAGACGTTAATGTGCGGCCCACGAGTCGGTGCTAGCAATCAGTGCAATGCGGCCCACCCTACAATGTCATGAAAAAGTAAAAGACCAAATTCGAGTCAAAGCTTCACATTTTATAGCTTTTTCAATCGCTTGTGATGCGAGTACTGACGTAGGAGGTGTTGCTCAAGTACCTAGCGGTTTTCCTTCGAGCTTGTGACCAGGAATTGAATGTCTGAAGAATTGTTAGATGTAGTTCCATTGCATGACACTACAACTGGAATGGACCTGTTCGAGGCTGTTTTTGGCCTCCTCCAAAAGTTTCATTTACCCCTTTCGAAATTGACATGTATAGCCACAGATGGAGCTCCGTAAATGACAGGGGAAGATGAAGGTTTGGTGGCAAGGTTACAGAAAAAAGCTTATGAAATTACAAAATTCTTCACATCCATTGTATTATATCAAGAAGTGTTATGTTCAAAAGTGGTGAATATGGACAACGTTATTAAACCTGTCAAAAAATGCATTAACTTCACAAGATCTCGCGGTTTGAACCAACGCCAGTTTTCTGCTTTCTCAGCCGATGTAGAAAGTGAATATTGTGGTTTACCATACTACACGGAAGTGCGCTGGTTATCTTGTTCCAAAGTACTTGATAGATTCTGGAAACTGAGAATTGAAATTTGCGAATTTTTTAGAACAAAAAACAAATACACAACTATACTAATGGATCCTGAGTGGTTGCAAGATTTATCTTTTTTAGTTGACAGTAGGTACTAAACACTTGTCCCATTTGAACCTAAATCTGCAAGGTAAAGATAATGTAACTACAAGCTTGGTAGACCACGTGAAGGCATTTAAATGTGAGATGTCAAGTGTCAGGGAAAAAATATTAGGTAAGATCCTATTTTCTTCTTGCATTTTGCTGTTAAACTTCTTGTAAACTTCTAATATAGGAACTTGATATAATTCCGTTTAGTGATTTTCTTGCGGCCCACATAACCTTTAAGAAGCAGCCATTTGGCCCTTGAGGAACTTTGAGTTTGACATGCCTGATGTACACGGACAACTAATTCCACCCATTATCAAGGCCGTCCCCAGTAAACCATGGATTACTCCAGACCATAATTATGTTTATTTCTATCTACAAGTTAATAGCTCACACACAGGACATCGCTTATGGCAATCATCAATAATATAATATTATATTGTCAAAGAAATAGACGCTTTTGTAAAATATTATTTTTGTTCATTGTAAGCCCTGATGATGGGATAAATAATTCTATATCCAGAAATGTCGGCATAAGAGTCTTCTTCATTTGACCGAACCTCGACATCAACGAAACTGTATCCTTCAAAATCGGACATACCTAACTGTTTATTCCTGTCTTGGGCCAGCTCGTGAATACCGTCCAGCAACCCGGTATGTCAGACTCCTTTGGATTTTGACGTTATTTTGGAACCCCCCCCCCCCCCTCACCATAATCATCATCCTCCTCATTCGGCACAAACGACCGAACGTAATCCGGTGTGATTGAGGCATTTTAAGAAGTCTTCCGTCGTTTTTGTTCGTTTTCACCGTTACTCATGAATCTTCCACTGCCCAGTTCCCACTCGGGCAGGTCATTAAACAGCAAGTGATTCATGCATCCTCGATTCACAGGGGCTTTTTTTCACCCAAAAACAGTTAGTCTCCTTGAAATTGGGATCAGGTTTTTGGGTAATGTTCCAAGATTTTCGCAGCTGATCAAGTAGAACAGTACAAGTGGCATCCTGAATTTTAAATTCCCGGCCTGTAGTACTTTGCTATCGGCAGTTTTCATGTGTTACAAATCCCCATTTCGGCCAAATTCTTTTCAATAACGGAAATTAACATTTACTGACCACAATCATAATGAGGTGCTTATATCCGAAAGCCTAGGCAGAAAACAAGTGTGAAATTTGACTGCTAGAAATTTCGTATCCGGTAAATTGCCGAGTAGTTCAAGTCAAATTCCGCTTAGAGCGCTACTGCATCACTTTAAACAATTTACCAAACCGCAGTGTATAAATGGAACCGAAAATGTGTAAATGCATTTAAAAAGTCCTCAAAACCAAATCGAGGGGGAGGTTCACAAAGGTCCTTCGATTTCACGAAGACTTGCCATTTCTGTTATTGGGTTGTTGGCAGCATTCAGAACCTTCGCCCTCGAGGCTTCGATCCGCCTCCTTGGGCCAACAGTCAGTCATGTGTTGATGAACCTGGTAGGTTCGCTATTTTTTGCCGCATTTTTACTTTGAATCACCCTCATGTAAAAAAATAACGGACTTCAAACTTCCCAAGAGTTATACATATTTCTTGGGAAAAAAACACCATTTCACGCTTTTCTATCTCTTCGTTCCCGAAATATTATCCTAATAGCTTAGGTATCTCACCTGTGTGTAATTCGAATAAAAGGCTGCAGCATGCGGAATGACGCGAATAAAGAAAGACGATAGTGGACTGTATTTTATAGGACGGTTCAAAGGGAAAAATATGGGTTTCAATTAAATCGAGTATAGCGTGGGATTTCTAAAGGAAGTACCGTTGTGACCAAGGAGGAGTGGCTACGTGAGAGGTTCCAAAAGTTGAAAATAAAATTTTTGGAGGGGAAAAACACTCCACAATTACAATCAGTGAAAAAACAAATAGTGCAAATATTGATAACTGAAAAGCGATTAATGAGGAGAGTCTCTTCAAAATCAAACGAAGATCATAGACTTTATCTGCTCGTAGTATTGTACAGTTTTGTCTCATGCTCTGTCGTGTACCTTGTGCGCATCTCTCACATTATAATATCATATTTGTCCATTAATCTGTATCTGCCTTGATGACAGAGTTGACTTAGGTACCTACCTACACCCTACCTACTTCCTAAATTTAAGGTCTTCAAATTATAGATAGGTATTCTTCTAACTAGGGATATGCGATACCTTCTCTAGAAGTATCGATACCGATTCATGTACGTATACACGAGTAAGTACTTGAATCAAGTAAACAACGAAGTTACTATCCATTATCGATATCTACGAGTATTTGCACTTACTCAGTACTTGCAGTACCTACTCTGAATGTCTGCATCCTGGTTTAAATATTGTTCCCTCTGAATGTTGCGTATCAAAACAAAACTGCGCCAATTTTGACATATACTCATATAATTATCTTCCACCCACTTTGATAAAAGCCGAATATTATTATTCTAATGGGAGAAGTTGTAGGTAAGTAAATACGTTTTTCTTACTTTTTTGGCCGGAAGAGATTTGAAGGTTTTGTAAAATAGTTCACGGATTGATGAAGCGCACAAGGAGGGGCCTACGCACAAATTTACGGCGCAGTGATTAGAACACCATTTCCGTGTATATAAGGTCTTT
Source organism: Leptopterna dolabrata (assembly GCA_954871275.1). Classification (NCBI taxonomy): domain Eukaryota; kingdom Metazoa; phylum Arthropoda; class Insecta; order Hemiptera; family Miridae; genus Leptopterna; species Leptopterna dolabrata. Next base: position 33,126 of record CATPAC010000143.1, read on the forward strand.
AGTCCTCATAAAATCAGACATACAACGTTAAAAAAACCACAGTCATGCAGCATGGCTATAAGAGCGAATTTTCGAAGAAATAACCACGTTCCTTAATCTTTAAAGTGCTCCAGTTTGAGAACGGAATGAGATATCGCAATTCTGATTTCACCATCGTGTTCAGCGTACAAAAACCTTTAAAATGAGGGGTCACTTGTTAGAAAATAACATTTTGGGGATTTTTGGGTAATTTTTGCGCACTTTAAATGCTCTAATTTGAGAACGGATCAAGATATCTAAAATCCGATTCCACCATCGTGTTCAGCGTGCAAAAACCTTTAAAATGAGGGGTCACTTGTTGGAAAATAACATTTTGGGGATTTTTGGGTAATTTTTGCGCACTTTAAATGCGCCAAAACCCTCCTTAGAGTAGGCCAATTTCGCCCATCTTCGAACTTAGCCTTTCGATTGCCAAGATAGATTTTTTGTGCAAATTTGAGCTGTTTATCTCAATTCTATCGAGAGTTATCGTCTGGAGTGACACATATATATATATATATACATATAAAAAAGTGTTAAATTTCAGGAATCGTTTTAGAATGGTCTGAAACGGATTTCTATGAAGAAAATTTCCAAAAATTTATATTATTTAAATTTCAAAGCCATTGCAATAGCTTCATTTTCTTTGAAAATTCGCTAAAAGAGATCGGTTTGTAGATGTGGCTGCTGGCTAATGACAGAAACCCTTCAACTTTCTAGCTACGCTATTTTACTTGAAAGTCTTTCGTACGAGGATCAACTTTATTATATGTAGACATTCTGTCTATCGGGCCCTGAATGACCAAAGGCATACCTCCCGGTGAAATACAACAGTAAGTATCCATTCATTTCAACTTCGGGTGCCTCCTTGTGTAGTAAAACTGAATAACACGGGTTTGAATCGTTTGCTTTTACCGTTGGATAAGAGCATTATTATCCAGTGTAAATGGCCTTTTAATCGGTGGCCCGACCAGAGAGAGAGAGAGAGAGGGCCAGAAGGGTTTGAGCTGGACGTTTATGACTGTGCATCTCTTCGGACCTTACATAAGGTCTGGAACTAATCTTCAGTGCTCAGGTGTATCAAACCGGCGAAAGAAGAAAACCGACTCTGAGAAGCCCATGGAGGGTCTCACCTACTTCCAAAACTTTTCTAACCAGCAACGATAAAACCATGGTTAACCTCCACGATAAATTACGCCCTTAATGTTTGAACTGTGGTTATAAGGAACCCCATGACAAAGTGGCGAATTTCATCTGTTATTGCTTTCTCTTTGTTTTACGACGCATTATTTCATTTTCAATTATTCCCTCTCGCTCAGTGGGCCTCCGTCGTTAAACCATACAGTTTACAGTTTGAACACTTCAAAAATCGTATTCAGACTACAAGTGATTAGATCGTGACTCCAAGGAGTCCTTTGCCAAGGAACGCTGGCAGTAAAGCTGATTTAGCTGGATTGTCTTCTTCTCGCTGAGTACTTACGGTTTTCAGTGTTTCACTTCAATGCGCTGCTATGAAACTGAATTTTTCCAGCGGTCAGTGCAGGGAGATGCCGTTAATGGTTCATACGTTACCTACCAAGTTATTGGCAGCCTTCTGTGGACATCAAAGTGAGTTCCGCCCTATCAGAAACGAATTTACAGTTCCGGAGCCTTGACGGAATGGGTCGCTTTCAGAGTCCTATGTAACCATCAGGTGGAAGGTCCACCCCACTTGGAACTACTTACTCACGAGATGGCCTCCTAGAAAATGTTTTTGTGATGAAGACGGCAATTGGAGGTCTCTCGACTGCCTTGTCGAAAATGGACAATGCCTCTTGTTCCACACATACCGACCCCACACAAGGACCCATAATGTCCCTGTGACAACATTTCTCCCGATGAAACCTGTTCCATCGCCCAGGAAAAACGTTCTCGGCAGCGGAGGAGTTAAAGACAACAAAAAATCTGGGATTTGATACCGTTACAAGTCTCAAATATCTTCCAAGCTAAAGGGAGAGGTTGGTAGAATGATGCACTGACCCACCGGTAATAGGCAACCAGTGGTTTTTTCTTTCTTTTAAGTACCTACAGGGCACGGATTAACATACTGCCCTGCCTAGGTATACAGTGACCCAAAGAAACATCTAATACCAAAACCTGTCTTTGATCCAATCTCTGTATATTTATGATTATCATTCGAGCGCCTCGCGTCTCGCATCAAATCGATGCCGGCCGATTCATCTTCAGCTGTCAATTTGTTTATGATTTCACTTGAAGACATTACTTCTTCTTCCCTGGCTACCCTTGGTGGAATCCTGTTGCATCTCAAGACGAAAGTTAAGACATTGATGAATACCGTAGTGTCCTTTGTCCTTCCTAGGTCTGTTAGTTAATAATGGACATTATTTCCCGGTTTGAATCACAACACATCAAGAGGATGTCCGGGGATTTTTGTATTTTAGACAGGCAACAAACAACTAATGCAGTTTTGGATTTTCGGCTTCAACTCGCGTATACTCGATCGACTACAATGTAATGGTCCATGGTCTCTCGATTTAATAGAATTTTGCTGATAGCCGTATGAACTGAGTGGTGTGAGTTTTTGTGTTGAATTCTATGTGCTATGATCAAAAGAAATTTCTCAATATGGTAGGTGACTCGATAGTCGTTCTGTTTCTTCGAAAATGCTCTCTTTAAGCGGCTCTTCGTTCCAACATCATCCGACTCACCTCTCGAACATCTGTCGGCATACCAGTCCCTATCTTCGAAGGGATTGAACGTTTGTAATGAAGAAACTAAACCGCTAGTGGCTTTTCTAACCCGATTCCCACCTAATCTCGGGGAATGCCAAGGAACAGCTCGTACAATTAACCCGGCCTGTGGAACATCCGGAGGCATCTGTGTTTCTGTAAAGAACCACCGCGATAGACCGCCTTCTGTAACCGCACTTGAACGTACTTGGCCTTACCCAGCCGGCCACTGTCAATTTTCATCGGTGGGCACCTTATAAAGCTATCTACTTCGTGAATTATTAGAAATATCTAACTACCTGTCACATCGTTTTGGAATTGTCGGTGTTTGCACAATCTAAGCAAAACTGTATGACACCCCACCTACTCCGCCGAGTTGGCTCTTTCTATTAGAATTTTAGGACAGACATAGGTACTTCCAACCTTTTACCAGAAGGTCTAAATTGCAAAACTGAAAGTTTTAATTTTGGAGCACATCAATCCTTTATCCGAACCAGTGTGATGGATTTCCCATGTTGATTGAGAATACGAACTTTACTAACTTCCGAATTCCCCAATAACTGACAAAACTCAGCAAACTGTAGTTGTGGTGGCAATGATGTTATATGATTTGCCTTTTCAATTAAACATTTTACCAAACGAATTGATCCTTTAGCCAAATGAATTAATCCTTGTACATTTTCGATTAAACCTCAAGACAAAATTGGTCAAAATTCGACAGCATTTGTCCATTACATTATCTCTCAGAAGGCACTGACACGTTTACATACGCTGTTTAAGGAGTTATTTAACATTGACATCAAAAACTTCTGTGTTCCTCAATTGAAAAGCAGACAAAATTCAATGAAATCAAATCAATTGCAATGGAAAAATTTTATCGATTGCATTATCTCTTAGATGGTATTGACGCGTAACAGATGAGTTACCCACTGATGTCCTACCAGTTTATGACGTGCCTTTTCTTTCCACACCAATTTTTTCGCATGAGGCTTAAATGAAAACGAAAAAGGCTCAGTTCAGTTGGCAAAATATTGAATTAATTTGGCGAATGGTTCAATTCATTTGGCATAATGTTTAACTCATTTGGTAAAAGGCTCAATTAAAAAGGCAAATCCTATATATGGATGGCAGTTTTTAAGAAATCTAGAAATTCTCGTTTCAGAGTGGGTACCTACGTATTATCTAAAACGTCCAGTAGGCAGGAACAGCGAGTCTGTACAATAAATTATTGCATTCCTTCATGCGTGGTCTCGTTTTCTATGAACCCACCTGGGTAGTTTAAGCTGTGAAACAATCATGGAAACCCACCATTCTGCCGTTTCTCTCTAATTGTAATTTCTACGCTTTCAACCAACATGAACCAACGGTAATAATGACAAACATCCAATAGATATATATGTACTTCCCTTTTACATCGTCCTATGCTTGCAATTAGTAGCTTGGCATCATTTCCTATTTTTCACTCCTTAGATTAACCTCTGCCACAAATCCATAAACCAACGCCGCAGGCCATTGCGTATGAGAGTACCCGGAGAAAAAAAAAATTGTTATGGTCGGTGGTTGGGTAGTTAATGAGGGCCTTCCGTCTTCCTCCAGCTCAACCTTCATTACCATAAAGGGACGTTCTCAGAACCTCATGCTACACCTGATGTTATTCCAAGTTCCTTGTCCCCCATAGTTTTTGATTACCAGTCCTCTTCTTTCTCCCTTTGCCGGGCTGCACAAGACCGTTAATGATTAGCCTTTTACTTCTGAATTGGTCGCGTTATTAAGTTGGTAAATGATTATTATTTTTCTCCTTCCTTCTGCTGTATTTTTTATATAAAAATCTTTTCATCGTGACTTGAATTTCGACATATTGCTGTGGATTTAAAGGGATGTTGGTGGAGTTGTTGGCAGATATCGGAATAAGACTGATATTGCTGCCAACTTAATACCGAACGATGAGTTATCCAACCAATTCAGTTCGAAGTCTTATAAATTGGAACAGCATGATCGAAAAAGAAGTTTGGGCAAGAACTTAGAGCCCATTCCGCTTTCACGGGAGCTTTCACACCGAGGATACAAATTTTGTCTACGTATATCATATTTCACTCAAGCATCAGAAACAGTGTTGAACAGTGTTGCCAGGTGTCCAATTTTGGTCAGGAGAGTATGACTTACGGCCATGAAGTCCAAGATCAATAACTCGGAGTGCCTGCGCTTATCATGTTTTTCGATCTTTAAAAATCTAAAAACTCAAAAAATCTGTTAAAATCGCCCAATCAGTTCTACTAAGTGAATAGTTCTCTGAAAATTCGATTAAAAAAATCATACTGTGTGACTGAAAAGTTTTCTTTCTTTTGCTCAGTTTGATTCTGATGTTATCGCGCGATTTCTATCCACCAGCTCTTCGTGCTCATACTGTAAGAGTCTTTATTATGTTCTTGATTTTAGATAATAAGTGGACTAAAAATATGACACCCGTGAACGCATTTCAAATGGGTTCAATTATTCTAGGGTCTAGGCTTTTCCGTATATCGTCTCTGTACTTCTGGGCTGAGTCAAGACAACTTAGGTGGGAATCGAACCGGCAACCTCTGGTTTTACCGGACCAGTGCCCAATCCAACTCAGCCGCTGGGGAATTTTGAAGGAGAAATCGTAGAGCTTCGACCCCCCCCCCCCCCCCCCCCCCCGAATTATGCTATCAGTCAATACTCATAAGTAATTTACTAGGTATCGCTAATTGCCTTATTCATTAATTATTCTCAACTTTACTCTTCAATTAGTCACGAACGATAGTAACCTATATGCGGCGTTTTTACCTATAGATTGTACAATAAATTAATTTTTATTTGTTTATAACCACCGCTCGGGTCTGGTAAGGAATTTCTCTTCGTATCACGGTGTTCACAATACCTTCAGGGACACCAGCTGGCAGTTTCAGGAATTTACAAGATTTTCTTGTGTGTTCTGTAAGCATATTCAAGTAGATGATAGATTCTGGAACTCGAACCGTAGGTACTTTCTTCCAGACTCAAAGGTTTGCGGTCAATGTTTGGACGCTGTGGTCATCGACTGGGAAAGCTAATGGCCTCGCTCCCGTGCCACGGCGATTCCATCATTTTCGGATCCCAGATTCTTACCCGTGTTGTTCCGCGTCGTTTGACTCGTTCGCTTGAACGAGATTTTCAGAAGTTGCATAAGTTTCGTCCTGCGGTTTGCGACGTTGGACAAATCTGTACTTACCTACACACTGGAAATGTAATGTAAACCGCGAATTGTTTTTGTGAAATAGATCTTATCTAACCATATGAATAAGGAGACAAAAATTTCGACTCTTCCTTTCGACCTAAAGAAAAGAATCAAATAAGAAACACAAAGAAAAACCATTTAACACAAACTTTTTGCGAGAAAAAAAACTCTACTTTTTGCAGCAAAATCGGTTCATTTCAAACTAAGCCGTATTATGAGGATACTAATTAGGATAGTGTGAAAATTGAAAGCTAGCCTAAATCTTTGTGGCCATACCTACAATAAAAAAAAGCATAATCTATCTTTGAAAGTGTGGAATTGAGAAGTTTTCCGTCTCTACTGTAAAATTTACAAAAATGGAATGAGCTGGTTTTGATAGCAAGCGCCTCAATGTAGCAGGTACATCTGAATCGCCAGACTTATTGAATCTCTCTCCCAAACATGTTTGATCAAATCAGACCCCAGTATTACTTCCCAAGTAATCATTGTTATGGTCACTTGAGATAATTGTTAGACAATGCCCAATCATATTCCCAACCCAATGGTTAAAAAAGCCCATCTTTCTTTAATCTGGTACAGTAGTACCTATCTATAGTGTTCCATACATTTAGATCATTGTTCAAACCTTGTTAATGCCCGGGCTTCTTCCCAATGGCCCAGATTGTTAGTAGGAATCCTAGAGGATATCCTACAAAATACTACCTTCCTATTATAACACGGACAACTAATTCCACCCAAAGTACCAAGGCCCAGCCGTGTAATCCATGGATTACTCTAGACTCTAGACCGTATGTTTTGTATTAAGATTTTGCGTTGTCGTCAGTCATCACTTTGCTCTACGTATGTACAAATACTGTAGATATTCTCCACTAGAAGGAAGTTCGGTGAGCCCCATTGTATGTAAATGAATCCAACATATATATATATATATATATATATATATATATATATATATATATATATATATATATATATATCAGTTCATGTTTTTTGTGCTTTTTCTTACCGTCGTCAAAGCCAGGTCCGGTAGGAGTGAAGAACCGACTATGGGCGATCGGTTAGGCGCTTGTTTTATGAGTGAAAACCAATGAACGATTCCGAAAACCGCTCCCGTTGAACAGCTTCCAGTCTTTGTTAGTTCGGTCCGCTAGAGCAAACCACAGATATGAACTTGTGATAGAATGGAAAACGAAAGCTGGCAAGTGCTTGGGAGAGTGGAAAGTCTCATGTCTTGGCTGTCGAACTCTTGACTTTTTTGTGTGTGTTCTTTAATTGAAAAATTGGACGGATTCGTTGATGAAAATGTTTGTCAGTATTCTCTATCTTCCCAATTGAAATAGTTGATGACTCGATCGACTCAACGCTTCAGGAATGTAGTAATTGAAACAGTCATTTCAGAACTCTGTGCTAGTATCGGAGGTCCAGTGATTTCAAATAGCCACCGACTGACAGGGACAGAAAACTGCTTGATTATAATACTTGACAGTGTTTTCTACCGGCGCCATTACTGACCCCACCAATATTCGCATTAGTGTTCCAACTAAGTGGACTTGAAGATGGGAAATTATAAACTAGAATCATTTCTATTCTGGTTTTCGGAGCCATTAGTGATGTAACTGCAACGGGTTTCGATTGGGAACAAGAATCACTCAGATTTTGACCTGGCCAACACCATTTGAATCCCAATTAGATTAAAATTAATCGCTTCAAAATCCTCCTAAAACAGGTTTCATTTTTAGGCCTGTGTAGTGGAATTCGTAAAAATCTGGTTCGACCCACGCAGAGCTTGGAAATGGATCAAAACACGCTAAATTCACTCTGTGAGCTGGAACTTTTCGTCCCGGAATTTCAACATAAACTGAAGGCACGAACCCACTTCCAGTACCCATAGCTGCACTTACTGCAGATTATTTATTTATGACTTAATTATTCCAGCTTTCCGGTAACAGTTCCTTTCGTGGAGTACATGATTCACTGACGTGTTCGATTCAGTTATTCAGCGGTGATATTGTGAACCATATTCATAATACTATCATCGCTCACTTCTATTTCAATCGGTAAAACTGAAGAAAGAAAAAAATATATATATAAGTTATAGTAGGTTCCTTGGGAGTTGACTTTTTAAAAAGCACGAACTGGGAATTTACAAGTGTTCTTTATTTTCGGAAAATACACCTACTATAACTTATATATACTCGTAATTCATCATTTATATTTATTTGAGTTTCGCTACATCATTTTTTCGTATTCATTCGTTTTTATAAAATATTGTTGTGTTGAATAGAGAAAGTATTTCAATAAAATATTGAATTATACAACTATAATTTTCTTTGATTGGGAATTCACTTTTACGTAGGTAGTACCTATATTATTATTTCCTACGACTACTTATAATTTTTCTACAGGTAATATTCAAGCACTTACCTAGGAATGGCTGTTCAAAAATGTGTGCCCGTAGAAAAATAATTTTAAACCTGTAGTATAATATTATTGCCTACAAAATAGCATCATGCAGCAATGGGTAATTGGTAATGACGAGTAGGTGTTATATTAGTGGGGGGGGGGGGGTTGATAGTATAAAAAATAATAAAACTAATGCTTTGGTTAGTTAAATTTGACGTAGGATTTCGGAGTTCAGAATGTGGGTACCGTTGAACACAAACACAACCCTCAACACTCACCATTGCGCCCAGTCACGGCCGGCCATGGCCAAGTCGGAATTGAAATTTTCAAAACTTCAACTTAGAAAATTATTGTGTTGGCGCATTAGAATCAAATGAATTTTTCCAGGACGTTATGATCAGCATAAAACACCAACGGGCTCTATCAACACCAGCAGCTATTGGAACTAAAATTCACTACGGGAGAAGACGATCTCGGATATTGTGAGAAAGCATAGTTATGTAATTATTGTTGGGCGATTCGTCGATATAATAATATATCATGGTGCGCAATAATAACTAGTAAGAGTTGTATGTAGCTGTTCATTGTTTTAGTTATTCAAATTGACCAATACATGAGCCCCAGACCAAATTGGCCTCAGAAGTGCGATCATGACAGAATCTATAGCATTTTGCTGTCAAATTTTAACCTTTTTTCAAGTAAATTATCTTCAGAAGACCATCAAAATGAGGACTTTTTACTGAACGATCGTCTTAGGTACCTAAGAAAATGAAGTAATTTCAGCTATTATATGATTAGGTCTTATCGGTAGCTTATCTACCTGCTACTTAGGCATACATTAATTTTGATAACGTCACGTTTTACAGCAAATCGTTTTGCCCAATGGTTTGAAAGTACGTTGTCTCCCAACACACAGTAACTCGAGCGTCTCAATTACATTATTTTTCATGTTCCCTCTCCGTTTTATCTTAAGAGCTTGGAACGAGCGTCGTGCATAATCCTCGCAGCGGGTGGTCGGACAGTGCTAATAATTTTTAGTCCTCATTGGAAACGGTTTCAATTCGGAGGGGGCATCTACGAGTAGGTAGTTGTGTTAGTCTCGCTTTAGTGAACAGTAAAGATGTGGGTATGCGAGTGAATATTCATGGCGGAGGGACCTAATTGGATCTCATACCATCTAAAGGGGAGTGTCGTAAACAGTGAACGGTTCCGTGGACCGGTCTTTGACCTAGTGCACCTCGGTTAACAACTTCCAAGTTTCATCTCAAATATATTATCTAACACCTGGGTCCAGTATCTACGTTGTATGCTACTATAATATAGTAGCATAGACCCGATCCAAATACGCGACCTCAATAGTTGCAATCTTCATTTCTCTCATTTCTCACTGGAGGTAGTGTGATCGACACGGGTGACCTGTTATTTTCAGATTTATAACAACATCAGCTAGATCCATTTCTACTTACCAACATTACAACCACTCTATTGGACGATCCGCTTTCTTCTTCTCGCCTCCTGTCGGTTGATCCACTATGAACCACCGAATTCATACTTCTGGGTTCATTATAGATTCTACCACGAGTGATGTCAAGGTGATGAGTGACAACTAGGGCCCAAATGCAGCCTGTATGCGAAAGAACGAATATTTTAGACCGAAAATAAATTAGCTATGGACGATACGGCGTACAGCGAACGACGTACGGTGGACGGACATTGCATTTTTGGTATCTAAGCACCTTGAAACGTGAAAGAAAAAATTTTGAGGGGGTGTTATAAAAAATATTTGCTTAGCAAATACAAAGGAGTATTATTTACAGAATAATAAACCAAAAATCCTTATAAATACTTAGCTCATTCATTAGCTCGTGAATTCTTACATTCACAACGAAGTCAAATCAGGCGTTTTCATGTAAGAAATGTTGTCAACTAAATTCTGGGTCTGATGGGATAGACTGCAGGTATATGCGGTGACCATGATTTATGGAGATTTTCAGAGCTTTCTCGCCTATACAATTGCCCGAATCACATAGATGTTGAAAAGTCACTGGAAATAATGTAAACGTAGGTGAAGGAGCAGTCTTCACATTCGGTGTAGATTTTTATTGTTTTGGTTTATTATTCTGTGTATTCGTTCAGCATAAAATTTGTTTAACACCCCCTCAAAAAAATGGTTTACTCTTCAAGGTCCATCTGCTGTACGCCGTCCGCCGTACGACGCATAACTACTTCATTTTTGGTCTAAAAAATGCGTTCTTTCGCACACCATTTGGGCCCTAGTTGTATCCCGAACCTTTGCAGCCCGATCGGAATGTACCCAGGGGTGTTATGGGTGAAAAATGGGTGTAAAAATAGGGTTTTTTGGTGGTTTAGTAAAAATGAGCTTTTGAGGTCTTTTTCTTGATCTTTTTCCATGTTTTTTAGGGTGAGAAAACTGAATTGTCCGAATTGCCCTGGGAAATTGTCTGAAATCACCATCAGTTTGTATAACACAAGAAAAAGTGTCAACAGGTGAATCAAGGCAATTAAATGGCGTTATCAGTGATCAAAGATAATTCATCTAAAAAAAAAAGAAAAAAGGAGCATAATTTGTGTTTTTGGTGGCCAAAATTTGTGGAAACCATCAGAAATAGCTATTTCAATTACCGCACATGAAAGAAGCAATAAATGAACAGCCAACATTTCTGTAGGTATGTCCAATAGAATAATAAACCCATGTGACAAGGACTTTGCAGCGTTTTAACTCGTCTTTTATTCCAAAATTAGTTTGGTTTGTCGGTTAAAAAAAAACGCTGCAAATCCCTGCACAACGGTTTATTATTTTGTATAGAATACCCTTCTGTTACAGATCACAGCTCTATGTATAGATAACCCGTCTATATAATATGATATGTACTATTCTATGCATAATTATTTAGATCGCAGACCCTCCGTAGGTTAGTACCTAACCCCGTACTCGTTACTAGGTACCTACCTAAATCACGAGTTAAATGTTGCTAAAATAATTCTGCCGATGACAAACAGTACCTAACAAAAAGAAACACACATAATGAAGTTCTGAAAAGAAATTGTTGATGAGGAGTGAAAAAAGTTGCAAAAGTACCTACCAACAAACTCCAGCCCCTTCTACGTAGATGGTATAATGAACCGTTGTGTAATAATTTACCGTTGAGTAATGATTTACCGTAGTAATAATTTACCCATCAATAATACTTCAACGTTTGTTCAAGTTTCACTACCTACCAACAAACTCCAAAAGAGCCATCATTTTTCAAGCGAAATAATATCACAGAACAACCAACTCGACTTCATACTCCGCCAATATAATCAGGTGATCCCTACCAATGATTGGCCGTATTCACAAATTCCTATTGTGGGCGCGTCTCTGGTTACGAGATTTGGTTTGAATTGTATACAATTTCATTCACACTGGAGTCGAAAATGCCTGTCGGTGCAAACTTCGGGGCCTTACTGTGAACGAACGGCTGGACGTACGATGCTCCGGATGGTCTTAAAAAACTCGCAAGTTCAAGAACTATTTAAAACCGTAAAAATATTTACGTAAAAAAATGGTATAGGCGTTTTGAAAATTTCAACCCCTATTTTGAACCCCTTAGAGATGACTCACAGTAACGTCGAGCTTCGAGGACCAACTAGACGCCGAACGGAACCTATAACCCGAATTTCATCAATTTTTTTTCATGGTAACTAAGAAAAGTGGCCCGTACGGCGTACGGCGGACAGACAGAAATATTTTTATTGCAGTTTTGGATTCTACATACCTTGAAACGTAAACCATCAAATTTTGAGGGGGGGTAAGAATTTTTTTTTTCATGCTCGATTCCAATGGTTCATTATTGAAAATAATAAACCAAAATAAGTTAATAATGTTATACTTGGTACCATGGGAACATGGCGTGTTATCAGAATCAACGCGAGTTTTTTCAAAAATTATCTACCCTTTTTTTGCTCCACTCTTTGACCATCCGCCACTTGCTTCTTAATAATATGGAATGTAAACATACTTCTGGTGATTTCACATGTAAGTTGTAGTTTGTACTACTCCAACATTTGATTATTATTAGTTTTATAACGTTCATTGCAAATGCAGATGAACAATTTTATGTTATAACATGTCAAATTAGTGTTTTAAATTTTTGCAATTATGTTTTAAGATCATTCGTTCTTAATCTCAATCAAAATACGACGAAGTAAGTTGCACTCCGGGGCGTAGGTTGCCTACCAATCAGAATGCGCGAGGTATGGAACACACAGGCAATACAATCGGCCTCCCCTAGCCCGTTCAAGATCGATCAATGTGACTCTAATCATTTCTTCTCCAATAAAGTACCAGGAAAAGGCCATGAATCGAGGCACTCTGTTCGATGTCTTTTATTGCTTTCGAGTCGACATAAAGTGCATTTTCTTATGGAGCGCTTTGTCTTGGTGTTTCTATACTACGAGCCCCAGTCCTATCCGTCGAATGATGAAAATGGATGAATTTTATCGGTGTGCAACCACACATACCAACAGGGTTTTTTTATTATTTGGAAATTATTTTCTGTTGACGTCGCAAGACATGTCAAGTTCTTCTCCAAGGGCGATAGATTATATTCATACCTTCCCACCCAGATGGACACATGTTGAATGCGAATAACTCATTTGGTTGGAAATAATATTGTACGATAGAAAACCCTACTCAACTATCCATTCATAGCTGACCGTAGATCGGGACTATTGGTTGTGTGAAAGAATGAATTCAAAGCCAGCCAATATTTACAACAAAACGCAAGAGGCGTCTGAGCGCGGTGGAGCGTCCGATCTTCATATCCCCGTTTGTGATAAAAGTCCGAGGCGTCTGTGGTTATTGTCTCGGGCGGTCACCAATACCAGCTTTGAAAACCTTGCATGTGCTGCCATTTTAGCTCTTCACCTCTGATAGAATCATGTGGAGCCTACAGGTACTAAATGGTGTTTCATCGATATAGCTATAATAGCTTTCGAGTAAAAGGTCTCTCCGGGAACTTGCCCAATGTGGAAAAATCCAGGGTTAAAGGAGAGGGAGAGAGAGAAATTACAACAGAAGCTCAGTTTTACAACTAAGCTTTTTCTAATGGTATCCTGCTCGTTTTATCCATCTCAATTTTCAATTTGGTGGCTATTATATCTAATGGCTTCCCAATCGTTTTATTTAGATACAGTAAAACAATGTAATCATAATTATTGAACAACACACCACCCCTGCCTTCATACAGGTTGAGAATTGTGAGTGTAAAATCACAATTCGGAGAAATTAATATGTGCGCACCTACCTACGTAGCTCACACGTCGGAAGAACAGCGATTATTAAATATGATTGTGGTAGTGGGTAGGGATGGTTTGGATAGGTTGAAGGAGGACTAACGCCCCGCGGTTTATCGCCACAGCAGGCGTCAGTCCGAGAGGAGGCTAGCACCCCGCGGTTATCACCACAGTGAGTGCTAGATGAGAGAGAGGCGTCCCGTGGTTATCACCACAGCAGACGCTGGGAAGAAGAAGGCTAGCACCCCGCGGTTATCACCACAGCGAGTGCTAGAGGGGAGAGAGGCGTCCCGTGGTTATCACCACAGCATACGCTGGGAAGGAAGCTGGCACCCCATGGTTATCACCACAGTGAGTGCTAGATGAGAGAGAGAGGCGACCCGGGGTTATCACCACAGCAGACGCTGGGAAGAATAAGGCTAGGACCCCACGGTTATCACCACAGCGAGGCTAGATGAGAGAGATAGGCGTCCCGTGGTTATCACCACAGCAGACGCCGGGAAGGAAGCTGGCATCCCACGGTTATCACTGCTACGAGTTTTAGAGGAGGGAGCACCCCGCGGTTATCACCACAGCAGGTGCGATGAAGGGTAGGGGAGAGAGAAGTCGCAAGTCCGAGAGTAGTCGGTAGAATGAGGAGCCGGGCGGTATATAAAGGTGCCTCCACCTCCCCCCCCCCCCATCTGTCAATTGCCGTTGCGACCGTTGAGAAATGTTGGGGAGCCCTTCTGGTCCTTTCCCCTAGGCGACGCTCAGCTCGTCGTTCCCCTCGTTTATTTGGTTAAATCTTACATATTCCATAGGAGTGGTAATTGTAGAATTTTGAGGGGTACCACGACAATGATCATAATTATCATCTCTCATTATGGTGACTGAGTCATCATAGTATGTGAGCAGTACTCTATCACTGCCAAATACGCATTTTGGTAGGTATAGGTCTTACTGGATTTTGGGATAATCAGTAGTTTTTTAAATTTATTTTTATAAGTTATAACATGCCCGTTGTCGAGTGCATAAAAAACGTACGGTAACTAACATCTCAAGTTTGAACGGGTCCATTCTAAAGCCTCTTATCTTTTTAATGCTGAATCTGAAATAAAAATGATCATTTCGGACATAGAAGTCTTCTATGGATAGGAGTCTTCAAAGTTGGCTAAAACCGACAAAACTCCACAGAAACTAATTTTTGTTTCCCTTCTAACACAAATTACTTCTGTGCCAAGTGAAAACTAAGCTAACTGCAACAGTACGATTGCAAGATAAGGCTTTCACAATTACATAAATACGGAAGAAGGCATGAAAAATTGGTATACGTTGTAAAACGCTTAGGTATTCAGATAAAAAAGGAATGGTTGAAAAACAAGCAAGGTAGGCACTTATTTCAACGGGGTTTTCAGGGTACCAGACTGAATCAGACATTCATTTCGCATCAAAATCCAACATTTTGAGGTGAAATTGGTTCGTGCTTGAATCTTCTTCATATCCGCTAATGAGTCCGTTTCAAATTGGATTGGTTCATCGATATAAATTATTAATATTTTCAAAAAAGATCTACTTTTAATAAAAGAACCTTTAGGACTTGAACAAGACCCAAAAATTATCACCGAATGTTCAGTATGTAGGTACCTACTTGCATTATTTATGGATTGACTCCTGTCTGGCTTCTGTCGTCTCCATTGTTATTCCATGTTTGTGTACTTACGTTTGGCCTCTTTTGGTTCAGTTGGGATCCAAAAGCGTCGCCGTGTTGTCCAGGACCATCTCACAGGATAATTATGATGGAAATGAGATTGTGGCCACTCCGCTGGGCCGCAGCTCACTCGCCTATGACCGACTCTTTTGTCCCGAACGCCCGCAGCGCCTCTATCCCGTTTCCCATGAGAAACGCAATTACCCATAAATAATTCACTCTCCTCTACCGTTTTGGGATTCGGAGAGAACTCCAGGAAAACCCACTCTCGGTTTTCCTCATCATCTGCGGCCAAAACGATGAATGGACACAGCTCGACATTGATAATGCTTATCACTACTATTACTTGTTAATTAAGGAAGACAGCGATTAGCTAAATGACTGTGGAAACCTGATTGCTGTAATTTAATTCCACGCTCTCCAGTGATTTTTCTTATCATGCTGCTGTTTTAACACGCTTTTACACACACCCAATAATCGTTAACATTCCCAATCTTCATCTGGAAATACACACCATAGAACCACCATCGAGTCCAGTAAACCTATGCGTATTTATACCTTGGAGCTTATTTTATTAGATCGTAGGTTGGTGGATCCGCATCCGGGTTATAAAACCACCCAAGTGCAGGTTGATTTCACCTTCATAAATAGATTATAATTTTTCGTTCGTCATAAAATGTTGCTCAATGTCCGTCTGGACGTTAGAAAACGAAAACTTTAACATACTAAAGGTGAAAAACTAACCAACAATCGCCCGGTCTCTTCTTCTTCTTTGTCGATTACCGTCTGTGTCGACGTCTCGGTCTTTTTTTCGGTCTCGTTACAAGTTATATAGGTACGTACTTGCCAAGTAAATCGGCAGTAGGACTGGGAGAAGGTCTCCACACCACGTACACATGATAATTATATGAACTCATGTTGCAGCAATAGCATCGCTCCACAAAGTAGAACAAGCAAATAGCGGAGCAAAGTAGAGCATGTAAAGTAAATTAAACCGAATAAATTGTATGGTAATGAAATTATATTATTTAACAATATCGCCATAAAAATGCTAATAAAGGTTTCATGAAAATGGCGAGCATTTCTTGGGAGGTTAATTTATTACTTCCCTGTTTGATGTTGATTGCTTTTACGTCAGTCGGTATGTACTAATGAAATAGGCTGACGGCGATCGTTTGGCTCTTGTGAAATGGTTTTTTGATCGTTACATTCCATTGCAAACCTGCTTAGTTTTATAATGCAACGTCACCAGTCTATAACCAGCATACAGCAGGATATCGCCTCTTTTTTAATTGTGCACGTGTGGTGGTGAATGACGTTGAAATACGTAAAGTTAAGTAATGGTAAATTGATTTTAATGCGCGATGTCGTCACCAAGTTTTTTATAATACTGATAAATTAGCTTGTAATAATTAATCAATATCAAAAATCAGGGTTTTATGTGGAAACAAATATTTCAAACTGATTACTGTATTATTTCATTTTTAGTACACTCATGTGATCGTGAGCGACTGAACCACTGGTCACCTTTCATTCTCACCTACCCTCTGAATTTTTGCTCCTTACAATAATTCAGCGATACAGTTGAGGATGAGTTGAGGATCTTAACAAGGACAAGGATTTAACGTTTACGCCAGTGCAGACGAACAGTTCGATTGTGTGAAATTCACATGGGCCCGTCGAGGCTCATCAGCATACTCCTCTTGTTACGGCCATTCTTTCGTATATCCAGTGAACGAGAATTTGCCCGTCTGAGAGATATTTGTCAGCTAACGTGAAGTCTGAGGGAGAAAGCAAGAAAAACCCTCTAACGTAATTTTTTTAAAACGTTTGATTTAATGTGCAATTTCGTATGTAAATGCTGTAATGTACAATTCATGTATGTAAATGCTTGCGAGAGGGCATCGTGAAACGGCACCGTCATCTACAAAACTGAAAGGAAAAACAATAAAAGGCCCACCATACAGGGTCTCCTCAACTTATACCATCGCTTTCATCAGAAAATGAACCCTTGCCTAAAAATTCGACAAAATGAATGTGATACATGACCATACAGAATCGGAAATAGACATTATAAATTAAACACACTATCGCGGCGATTAATGGAAGAGTAATCCGTAGGAAAAGGGTCGTGGAGCTTGCCGGCTGTCGCAGGGGGGTTTTATACTGCTAATTTAAATATATAAAACAGTTTAAATTACTAAGGGAGCGCTATAGTTGCGCGCAGTATACAAAAATATGGTTAACGTACAGTTGTTGATTGCCACTGAGACTTATCCAATTTTACAGTTGCGCGCGGTTCACGCTTTCATGTGGATAATTTGCGCTTGAGACGAACTTGAATACAACAGTTACTAAAACTTATTCAAGAGCGAAAAATAAAAAGAAGAATCTTCCTTGACGAATTTACTAGAAACCTACTAACTATCATGCAATTCATCCGCCTTCATAAAGCACTCGATTACTAGGTACGGATCCCAAATAATGCTTTATATTTTTCCCCCTCTACGAGAAGCGTTTTCCATTCGTATTCAGATTCAAAAAAATAAATGTAAATGGTTACTTAAAAATATATGAATACTGATAAAATATAAGATACGTTATCCTTTCTTTATTTTTTCCAGCTATAGACTTGGAATTAGACTTGGATATTTGAAAACCCTACAAACAGCAAATTATTACCAAAGGGTTTATATTGTAGTAGTTCATGATCTTCTGTTATAAAAATAGCCGCGAGCAACTGTAGTATTTTTGACTTGGGTCTTGGCGCGCAGCTGTACCTTGCCAAAAACCTGTCCCGTTAAATTCATGATTGCGCGTAACTGGTACCCACCCAGTGCTGATTATGTGTATGATAAAGCCCCTGTTTTGGTTGTCCACAATTGCGTCAATCCATTAAACTGCACGTGCGTTCCGCCTGAGGCAGTAGATCACTACCGTTACCTAGGTGTAACTGTGGACGCGGGGTTGACGTGGAAAAAGCATATTGACGTCCTCCAAAAAAAGCTAAGGCAATTTCTTTATGTTTTTTACAATGTTAGGAATGTTTTTAGGCGTGATAAGCTCCGTTTACTGTACTTGGCTCTTGTGCAGTCGATTATACAGTACGGGATAGTGGTATGGGGGGGTACTTTCCCGAGCTATATGGATAGCATAAATGTTATGCAGAGGTCAATTTTGAAAACTATTATGAAGAGGCCTCGTCTGTACTCTAGCATAAAACTTTATGATGAGTTTAGGGTGCTTACCCCTCGACAACTGTTCATCAAGGCCCTCCTGCTCATGTATCATAGGAACCCAAGTAAGTATAGTTGAAAATGTTCACCAGCATGACTACATGACGCGTTTCAGACTGTTTGGTAATGTCATTAACCCAAAGCCTGTTCTCACGTTAACTACAAGAAGCCCACATTACATTATTTATATTATTCATCGGGTAGTTGATTATTCGCTTAAATCACCCATAGTTTTTACTCGTTCTTCCTATAAGAGAAAAATATTTGAATGGTTAATTAGACTTGGGATTAGAGAAGCTGAACATGTTATTAACAGTGTATACACGTAAGAAGTAGAATTTATATGTATGTTCAAGAAGTATAGTTTACTTATTTTTTGTTTTAATTAACACAAAAATCGTGTAGCATTTGTAAATTGCTTGGCACTGCTCTTGCGGGGCGCTACGGGCATTTGCCTATTGCCTTGCAATAATGTTGTTTATTTCTGCTGAAAGGAGTTTCCTTACTGTATAAATTTGTGTTCTTGTATGTACAACGTAAATAAAATAAATAAAATAAAAATAAATTGCCTGTCCGCGTTCGGTGCAGAGTGTCCGTTAGACTGAAGTAAAATACATTTAAAACCAATAGAGAATAGTTGAATTGGAAAATGTCCACTGGAGTGAGAAATGTCCGTTATGAGAAGTTATATGAATTTAGATATTTATGCGCGTTGCAAGGATTTGCGGGCGGACAGTGGAACAAAAATTCAGACAGTCAGAGCACTCCCTTCTACGTTTCGAAAAGCCTAAAACTCGAGTGGAACTTTCGGTTTTGGAGGTCAGCAATGAGTTTCCTTCCAAATGTAATCACAATGATCTTCGCAGATTGTGAGGCAAAAAAAATCACATTTTCTCCGCTTTCACTTAAATCCATTGAATCATACCTATTTTTGGACGCACGAATTGACAGTACGGTGTTGCATATCCACATTCAAAGTTTTTCCGTGGAAACGGAGAAAATGTGATTTAATTTTTTTGTTTTTTGTTTCTGCTTCTTTTTTTTCTTTTTTCTTTTTTTTTTTTTGCATGAAACGTAGAAGTTTTGGGTCGAAGAAAGTTGCCCTCAACTGATTTGGTACGATCCCCCACCTCGTCATTTTTACTCACCAGTCTTACAGAGGCTCCATTTCGAATTTCATCCTCGTACGTCAAACTGGAATGAAATTGATTAGCTTCTGGGGAATTACAGCGTTACATTTTTGTGGTGTCGGAAATTTCGGATTGTCCCCCCAGCCCAGAAACATATCCATGTTAACACTACTTATCGACACTTGACATTTAGATAGGTAGGTACCTATGGTTAAGGGGGTCCATGAATCCATGAATTTGTGAACCCGTCTGTCGACCTGGGAATGCCGTATAAAAATATTGTTCTACATTCTACGAACTTCCCACGCTTTGAAAATGAATACTTCATCATCAACACAATGTAAGGGTGAACATGATATGCAAAACACGGCACCTCTACCATGACCAGAGAGACCACAAGTGCGTGAAGTACTGACTTCCTAATCACTGAGTATCCCACCTAAGTTGGTATTCTCTCGTGTTTCTCTGTTATTTATACAAATTGTGCTACACAGCAGATATTATTTTATGAGCGAGAACCTTTCAACGCTTCAAACTCTGGATTTTACGTGGATTTGTGTGATTTATTTGTAGATACAGCGCATTTTTTAACTGTAGGTCAGGATTTCAAAAATCGCCCCGGAGTCGATAGACAGGAGGTTGATACTACTAACATCCCACGAGAAATCGCACATACATAATTCGGCGCGTGATAGCGCATTGTTAATGGCATTTTAAAGTATAGGCGAGACGCATGCGCCGAGTCACTGCTTCGGTCCGTAGCATTTCGTATGCTGCCTTCGTCCTCTCCGGTGCCTCGGATGCGTGACGTAAAGATGTTAAAGTCATTAGAAGTTTTGAGCTACGATATCGTAATTGGTCAAGGGGCTTTAATTGTTATGTACTGTGCCAGCGAAACGTGATCCCTGTACAGAACCTGCGTCCAATGGTTTATTGAACGGCCGCTCCTTTTATAGCGTCTTTCTTCTCGTTCTTTCCTTCACATTTACCTCAACGGATGATGAAGGCGGAGGTAGTAAGGTTGCACGACTCCTAAAAGAAATTCCAACATCACTATGGCACGAATATACGAACGAATCTCGTCTATTTCCTAAAAACCCGACCAATTCCTACTTTAGGAACAAAACTTTATTAATCATATTTACGACTTTGTCCACTAATACGTAATAGGTAACCATTGAAAATTGCCTTTTGTATGGTTGTAACTTGGCTTTTAGGTACGAGTAGTAGCCCAAACGGTACGGGAAAAGAAGAAGATCGGGATTAATTGCGCGGGGATTATAAAAGCGGGATGTTAATCGAGTAACATTTGAAGATCCGCTGATTTCGCCCACATTAACTATGACAAATATTTTTGTTTTGAAGGTTTTTAACGGTAAGTTCGGTGTTTTTATTACCAAATCTCTCTGTTTCAATGTACTAGCAAAAATAGCCCCAAAATTAACAAGTAAATGATAATTAAGTAATCATCTCAGATTTATTAAGGCGCTACTTCAGTTCGAAAGTATTATACGTGTGTAAGGGGACTGCACCTTTTTTGGTCGCTTATAAAATGTGGAAAGGAGGTGCAGTGTAGAAATGTTGCTTTAATGCTGCTTCCTTAAATAGAAAACATCAGCTATAAATATAATTTGATACGCAGGTAACTCTCACATACTTATGGTGAGATAACGGGAAACGATCGTATGGCGTAAGCGCGTAGATACTATATACGGTATATGCGTCTACCATAAAAATAAATAAATAAACATGGACGATTTTATGTTATTTGTCAGTCGTGTTGCATAATATGTTATTGCAACATTATGTTATTTATTTGCATCGCTGTGCATTATATAGGTATATCTACATACCACATAATCTAAAGGAAATCGAGGCGTGCCCTAACAAGTTACTAAAAATAATAAGAAGGAATTGGGCTTACAGTTTAGTTGAGGTTGCGAGAAGGCTCTCGAACTGCGCCTAGTACCCTATAACTGCGTTTACCGTTCTGACCGAATGCACGGCGAACCGCGCGTTCAAATCACTCAGAGGCTGAGAATGGATTTGAGCGGCCTTGGAGATTTTCATAGATCATCTGCACTATTTTCCTGAATTTGATGTCTCAACCTTTAATTTCGAACCATTACGTTCTACAGAATTATTTGTCGATGTGTTTTTGACATTTTATGTCTTTACTCTGGCACATAACTCGAAAAACGTTACACGAAATCGTCACGAAAATTTCTGATGATTTTCGCTTACAACCGATTCGTTGCTACGGAACTTTATCTTCGCCAGTTATCATCGTACAAAAATCGTTCACCACTCGTTGGATAGCTCTCGATTTACCTAACCATACTACGTTAACCACTGCGGACTGCGTGGCCAACAAGCTGCGGTATGAGCGTGATTGTTTAAATGAATGTTTACGTACATAATACAGTGGAGTCCGGCTAATCCGAACTAATTGGGACTGAAGGCTGTTCGGACTAGGTACCATTCGTTGGAAATCTTGACCAAAACAATTAAGTACGAAGTACTTGGTGTGGGTGCGGGAGGGGGCGCTAAGACATAAAATGTCCCTCGTGGTTGCGTACTTGTACGGAAGCTGTACCCACCGTTTGTGTTTTATAATGTTTCTCATGGTTCATCTGTCGCTGACTGCTAAGAAAATAAGGAGATTCAGCGAGTTCACAGATATAAATCAGAATATCAGTTTGATTGGATTTTAAGTAACTGCGGTTTGTTACGTTTCTCAATACCCCACGATAAGTAAAACGATCTCCTGTTTTCAACATTATTGACATTATTGACTGAATACTGCATAAATAGCTGAATTCATTAGAATAATAATGTCAAGTCGACAACCTTCTGTTTTTTTTTTTCAAGATCGTCTTCGTTTCCTGGATCCGCTGTTGTATAGGTACAAAGAAATTTGCCTCCAACTGTTATTTTGCTTTTTGCAGTTTCATTTTCAAGTCAATCAATACTGCATATTTTATGGCTCGCCCCTCAAGACTAACTTAATGTGAGCGGAAACCATGGCTGGTCGCTCGAGGAAACAATCTCTTTCTTCAACTAAACTTAGTTAATTTACATCGCAGAGGCTGACGAATGAAAAATGACCGACCGTACGACAGACTTAACACCTCTTTCACATTCACCTCTTTGAAACAACTTCAGAGAATTTCTGATTATTGACACGTTTTATCAGCCTTTTTTTTTTGTCCGTCCTACGACGGAGATCCGTTCAGTGGTTTCTTCGAGGAATCTTGAGGGCGTTGCTTTTTGCCTTGTGAACTAGTACCTTACATAAAGTATTGGACCCAACTACTATTTTTGGTGAGGACGTCGTTTGAAAAACCGTCCGTTTCTTCAGTTATCGAATCAATCCCTTCATGTACAAATGTATTTACAATATAAATATATGACTACACGAAGAAACTGGTATTATTCTAGAGGGTCATACGGTTTGATAACATGTCTATCAATTATTCTGATGTTACACATTCACAATAAGTAAGGGACAGAACATTTAACGCATTTCGTGCTACCCCTCAGCGGCGATACCACTCACTTGTACAATATATTTAACCAATAAATACGGAGAACCACGAGCTGAGCGAAGCCACGGGAAAAGGAACTTCATCGAACTCCCAACGCTTCTCAACGGCCGTTGGTGGACAAGGGACGAGGTGAAGGCACCTTTATATACCGCCCGGCTCGCCTAGCTCTTCATTCGACCAAACGCACTCCGCCACGTGACTTCTCTCTCGATCACCTTACACCCTCTCTCTCTCCCCCTCTTTCTGTCTCTCTCCTACCCATCCTCGCATCTGCTGTGGTGGTAACCGCGGGATGCTCCCTCCTCTAATACTCACTGTGGTGATAACCGCCAGGTATTACCATCCTCATCCTTACACGTCTGCTGTGGTGATAACTGCAGGACGGTCCCTCATCTAGCACTCGCTGTGGTGATAACCCTGGGTTGCTAGACTCCTTCTTCCTGGCATCTGCTGTGGTGATAACCGCGGGACGCCTTTTCCTCTAACGCCTGGTGTGGTGATGCTAGTCCTCCTAAACCTCAACCTCAACTACCGCTCATCACAGAGCACTTATACATTTATCCGATATTTTTGAAGTATTACAATAATATAACTAAATTACTGTTTGATAATTAAAGTATTCCTATTGTATTTATTCATTTATCCTATATTTTGGACGTATTGCAAAAATAGGTATACCTAATGTAATATATAAAAATTGAAGGATTCCTAGTGTATCTCCTTCATAACCTCAGAGCCACGTGACGTAACCCAAGTAGTTTCTAGAGGCTTATGACGGTACTTCAGAACGCCGTAGTAATTTCGATTTTTTTATATCCCACCTCCCCTCCACAGTTACTAACATTCCTTTTTCTTTTTTTACTTGTCTTTTCCTTTTGTTCCGACGTATAATCTAATGCCGCCGAGGTCTCCTCAGTGTGATGAGGGGAAAATAGTTAGCACTCCCTTGATGGCATTCCCGGTTCCTGAGGACCATTAGGCGACGAGTGATGTCCGAATGTCTTGTCCACAGAGGCTCTTGGAAGCGCGTAGGAGTCATTTAACGGGAAAGATTTTTCTGGAAACCCGTACAAGCCATACCTTGAAACAGGAGGTCAACCCTAAGGTCAGCTTTCTACCTTGTCAATCACAAAAAAACCTGAAAGTCAATTGGTGCTTCAAGGAAGCGGAGGTCTAGCTAATTTTTTCTATGACCGCCAGACGATTTTTTTGAGAGAGTTGAGATTCTTACATCACAATGGACTTGCAGTGGGACTTGGAAAAATTGCACAAACTAGCAAATTTTTCGGTTCAACTTGTAAGATCCAAAGAAGAAACGCAGCATCGCCTCGTCTTCATCTTAGAGCTTTTTATCGTCTCAGAAATTCCTGGGGTTTGGACGCTGTAATGACAATCTTTACCAACCCGCCTGTCATTGATTTCCGCGAATATGAAACGCCAAGGCTAACGTGTTTGTAATTAAGAGTCGACTGGGGCAGAGATGGAACCAGTCGCAAGAGGTAGGAGATCGTCATATCTGGACAGCCCCGTTACCTCTCGTCTCGCCTGTGCAGAGTGGAAATTCAAAAATACCTCATGTCCGTGAAGATGAAGTCATTCCGCGCAGGACAAAAATACTGTTATCTCGAGCAAGTATGCCGCTTATAATTGCTGGGTACGTATGGAACTCGTTTGGTAGGTTCCCGAACCGAAAAAGCGTTTCGGGAGTTGTTCTGCCTATAGAACTTTAATATCTGAACTGCCAGAAACACTCATACAATTATGTCTAAGGATCCCCCCCCAGCCCATCCCCCCTCCCCCAGTAGCCCATCCTTCCTTACTGTCGTCCCCATTTTAAATTTCGTTTAATTTCATAAATTTACGGACTCTCAGTGCAAGTGTCTCACTAGAAAGAACCAGTTCACCTAAATTTTCAAGTTTCTGAGCTCCATACGCCATACAATATTACTGTGCTGCTCAGATTAAGCTAGGAAGAATAAGAACCACACGATTCTGCCTTCTTAAAAACCGGGACTAAGTACCTGCCTATTTTATTGGAACTATTTTCAAACACTACTTGAGTTTTACGAAACCGTACCACATTCCATTACACGCTTCATTGAGTGCTGAGAGAGGTCCTGTGAACCTCTTGGACTAAGTTGATACCTAAACCACGTTTGCAAATTTCTTCAAAACCTTGAACAGTCCCAATGAGTTCCACTGCAGCTTTGAACAAGAATCCACTCGGCTTCTTTTTCAGTACAGTAGGATGCAAGCCTTATTCAATCACGACTATCAAAGTTAAGATCCAAGTGGAAAGTTTCAGGGCTTCACAACTCTCTTTGAAGGAGGCGTTGGAATGTGTTAAATTCGCGTCGTTGTCCGAATCTAGCATTACTCCATAACTGCGATTATCCCTGTCCCTTTCCCACATCTATTGAACCAACGGAGTTAAGAATGGAATACGAATACAATGCGAAACGGTCCATAACGGATATCAAAACACTCGGGAGTGTAATATCGTCGGAAAGTACTGGCATAAAGGCGTCAGGAATTTCACAAAAACTACCCACCTTGGGG
Organism: Leptopterna dolabrata; assembly: GCA_954871275.1. Lineage (NCBI taxonomy): Eukaryota > Metazoa > Arthropoda > Insecta > Hemiptera > Miridae > Leptopterna > Leptopterna dolabrata. The sequence goes on from CATPAC010000143.1 coordinate 58,972, forward strand.
GAGATTTCGAGCCCGTAAGAAAGAAGTTACATAAAAAAAAAGAGCCTCTGAAGAGAAGGAAAATTAGAGAAGCTGTGGCGAGAGAGGAACGCTGAAGCAGTTATATCACGAATGGACGAAACGGACTTGGAGGGGACGAACGCAGAAAGAAACCGAACGAACCCAGCGTCCCTAACTTTGCGGGGATTCCATTTTCAACGTTCCGGAATGTTTTCGGTCTCGGGGTAGCAGGTTGGCCCTGTGCCGCTCCTACTGAAGCAATAAAGCCATCTTGACGTAACTCCTGGTTTTCCGCTGACGGAGCCGATAGGAGTTTTGGAATCAAGTTATTTCTTCCTCGGAGGATCCGCGTGTTTTTCTCTGAGGAACGCAGAGTGAGTCGACCAATCATAGAGGTCGCGATATGTTATAGCACGAAACGTGCAGTTCGTTAATTCCAGTGAGCAGTCGGTTTGTTCACTCGTGTTTCTGCTTTGCATCTGCGTTTGTGAAAATCGGAATTGGTATAAGTAATTTGAATGGCGAAAATTACCTATTAGTTCTTCAGTTTGGGACCAGCATCATTAATGCGACCTCGCTCAGTAGTAGTAGTGAGACTATCTCAGTTTTGTACATAGTTCTCGTATAATTAGTTGGGAATCTCATAGGTGTTCGAATTTTTGTGTATATATGAGTGTGATAGCACTCGTGCGACTCGAGGTGCGCAATGTTTATATCAGAGCAATACAGACATCGTTTGATCGTTTAGGGTGCTTGAAGTGCTTGTCGAAAAAATAATTACCTACTAATGTACACCAAGCTAAAACGGAAAATATTAGCCAATACTTAGGTAAAGCTTGGTACTTTAATGTCATACAATCATTTTGCTTTCTCAAGCCATTAATTTACGTACATATGTGTATCTTTTCTACCTATATAATTTTCTGATACATACCTATTATATAATAATATATAGGAATCCTTTCATCAATACCTGAGATCTTTGTATGTGTACTATCCTAATGAGTTTTTCTTTTCTCCACAGGACCGTGCAGATTGTCTTCTTATTATTAAAGGTATGTTTAAAAAATATTACAACGTCGCTAAGCCCAGTTCTTTCGAGTCCACTACTATTTACGTTGGCAAACTATTGACGTGTTTACCATACAGTGAGACGTTTGTTATATTGGTACTAGGTCACTCATTTGTACTTGATACTTCTTCGATTGGTTCTTCTTATCGTTCTTTGACTGGTCAACTGGAGTGGCTACAGCCCACGAAATCGTTGACTGAACTACGAGATAATATTATTTTTTGAATTTGGTTTTGGTTTATAAGGAAATCCCTCAAGGCGCTGATTCACTTGAGCTTTTATTTATTATCGAAAAATTTATGAGTTTACACATAATAGGCACGCTCAGCGGGGACCTACTCGAGAAGCCCGTTCATCAAAAGGGGCTATTTATTTAAATTCACGATGCAATTTATGCCTCGTAGGTGATTATTCATATTAACGTTTCATCCCTAACTAATTATAAAACATACGTTTCACAACTCTTTCTCCTTAAGACCACCCTTCATACCAAAGATTAATATCACTCCATCAGTTTTCGGATGAATAATTATTCGAGCGTAACTTTATCGCTTGTTAACAAACAAGAAACTTAATAGACAGTGTACGCATTTCTCAATTCGTTTGTATTTCTCATAAATCATACGTCGACTGTATTTTCTCTTACATTGAGAGAGTAATATAGTATAATTTAATGAGCGTGAAATTTTCTATAAGGTCTCAAATTGTTTTGGGTGCACTCAATGACCAACTTGTACAATTGCAGGGTGGAAAAGTGTGCCACTGCTATGTTAAAGACCTGTGAACTAGCTTCTCTCCAAATCAAAAAATTTGGGCCTTTTAGCGAATTTACAAAGGAAATGAAGCTATTGCAATAGGTCCAAAATTGTCAGAACATGAATTGTTGAAAATTTTTTATAGGCAAATCCGTTTCAGAGCATCCTGAATTCATCCCTAGATTTTAACAAAAATGTGTATGTATTTACATATATTATAATAAATACATATATTACATTTATTATCTGTCACTCCAGACGATATCTGACCTTGGGGACATGATCAAAATTTCAAATTTTCCCAAAATGTTCGTATTGCCAAACAAAATCGCACCTAAAATCGCGAGCAATTAATATAAAATCACTGAAAGTGGTATGGAAGGGTGAGCAAAGACAGAAAAATACCATTTCAGTTGTTTTTCATACAGAATAGGGGTCAAATTTGGATTTTTGGGGGGTTAAAAATTGGCATTGAGGGCTAAAATCCATATTAGCTTATCTGGCGGTGTGTGGGGTAGTGATTCGCTGCAGAAAGGGGGATATTTCGATGAAAAAAATATTTTCCTCTAAAACGAGTGGGTCAAGTTTGGCTTTTTGAGAGCCAAGAATCGTTAGAAATGGCTGCAGTCATGAAAAAATTGTATAATGTTACGAAAAGTGATAAGGCATCGCGCTATATCATCTTTTTACACAATAACACGAATATTTCTTTGAAAATTCGCTCTTACAGACACGTTGCGTGACTGGAACTTTTTGTCATATCCCCGAAAAATTATCCTACAGACTCGAGACGAATGTTTCACCAACAGTGACTAAAAATAAACATTTTACGATAACATTCATCCAGAATAAACCACTTACAGTGTCATATTATCTCTATATTACATAATTATTTCATATATTACAAATGTTATCTAACAGTGTGTATCAGTGTGTTATATTAAATAATTTCACACGATAGGTAACATTTTCCAACTAATATCTACCCATATGCCCTATGGTGAGTATGTTTTTGATGTTTAAATAGGAAAATGTCACTTTTAAATGGTTGCAAATGTATTTTTTTTTAATTAAGTTTTGCGGGGTGTAAAGAAAGAGACACGCAAATTGTCTTCAAATCAGAGAATTTTGGTGGCACATGGTTCCATGATTTTTTTTCCAACTTCAGTTTCATTAATGTGAGTCACAGATATATGGTTTTCAAGCCTGCATGAGGAATAAGTTACCCGTCAATTCTTATGTTTTAGAACGTCAGCTCATCGATGGACTAACAAAACTAGGCGTATTCCATATAGCACATAACCGCTTTCCTGGAAAATGAGTGAGATTTACTTGGTTTCACATTCCGATATTATGAGCTCGGGCACGTTTACGATGACGGAGAGAAAGTCGCTCCACCTTAGCACATGTGATGCAGTTAGTTCACTGGTGTGTTTATGGGATGAAAGTAATAGTAATGTGTCCAATAAGGAAAATTATTGGACTATTTTCAAAAGGGAAATGCACCGGAGAACGCTCATGAAAACGGACCCGTGGGTTATGATTATGATGGTACAAGCGCATTATATTTGCCCGGGATTCGAGTTCATTTTGATGGTCACATTACATGGATGAAACGATAAAAGTAAGCTTACAGTTATTTACGTGGGTAGGTAAGTGGTGCAGAGTGGGAAAAAACTCGTATCGGAACTCGAATCAAAAACTCGATCGAAAAACTCGTATCGATTTACCTCTCGTATCATAACCTCTCACAACGCGAACGAAAAACTCTTATCGAAAAACCTCGTATCGAAAAAGTCGTATCGAAACTTGTAGGTATATAAAAAACTCGATAAAACTTGTATCAAATTAATAAATTTTCCGCACCCGGTAATCATTTTAGGGGTCACGGATCTCGAAAAGACTAATGCGCTCGGCCTGTAATGTGACCTTCAATAATCCCGGAGTGTTGTTTAGAAAACACGTATAAATAGTGCTACGAATTCGGCGAACCTCATTTTGAATAAGTTATTAATACCTAGTCTCTGTCTCCATGATTACTGTCAACATCTCCCGTTAATTTATTATGGATGTCATTTGTAGAGCTAGGCATTGTAAACCTTCAGCACATTGTGTACAAAATTAATTGCATAGTGGAAATATTTTTTTTTTACCCCAAATAAGTTGGCAGGCATATTTTTCGCTAAAAAAATTTGTCAAAATATTTCCGAAAACATCCAAGATCTTCTTGTTTCTTTTTGTACCCAATGACATGCGATTCCATGTCATTCAAAAAGTTGTATATATGATTTTTTGAATTTAAGTAGTAGAAAAACCACGTTTTTTAACAAATTTTCTACTTTGCTATGCTATGATAAATTCTGCAACGTTAAATTGTAGACCATGGAATTCTGCGTCGATTGGTCATCAAAATGCGTCGGAAAATAAGGAAATGCCGAATTTCCGAATTTCAAACTTTACCGAATTTCAAACTTTTCCATTAACGGATCCATCCATTAATTTTGCTTTCCCTGGTGACCAATCGATTTACATTTCAACTGTCTGCAACTTTTACGTTGAACGAAAATCGTTTCATATTCATTTTAGTAGGGAAAAGTAGGAAAATGTGTTTAAAAACTTCGCATTTTTAATTTTTTTTCTTTTTTCAATAAAACTCCTTTAGGGGCTATTTTAGGTATAGGAACAAGGGATGTATTCGGAATGAGCGCAAAATTTCCTATAAGAATAACCTATACCATATTTTTGTCCACCTAGAATCGTATTTGGACCTACTATGCGATGCTCAGAACATATAAAATTTGAGGGGGGTGATGCCACGACTTTTCTTTTCGTATTCTTCAATTGAATAAGATCATTGCCTACCATACGGTGGTATGGTGGTGGTTTGGAAGTCATAATCAAAAGTTAGAATGAATAAAACTGTCTATAACGCTTATTAATTGAAAATATCAGTAGCAGAAGGGGTCTTTTTATTACTCGTTACCTACCTCTCGTAATGTTGCAGAAGATGATACCTGCCACCTCTACGATATTTGAAACATCAAGAATTATGGATAAAATTATAATCATTTATGTACGTTGTCTTGAATCTTTTTTATAACTTTCGATTGAGTGACGAGAAGATAAATTCCCAAAGCCTAAGCTTCCGTTGTGATTTCACTGTTATAGCACAATATTCTCGTTCGGTAGACGTGTGAAACATCGATTTTTTTCGTTATCGTTCGTAATTTTTTTTAATGAGACCGCGATTTATGGGGTAAAAGCATAAATAGGAATCGGAACTCACCCAGCGGGGCTTTACCACAAAAATCGATAAATCTCCCAGGGAAGTCCGGGCGTGACCGTAAATCAGCAGAGCTTGGTGGAAGCTAACGGAGCCCAAGTTGCCCCTCTGGGTGGGACATTGTCTTGATTTAACGAGGAGAACCTGAGGTTGGTCTGCTGCCGAAGGAAAACCCTTTGCGTCACCCGGGCTACAGCTTTTGCTGTGGAATTGTTCGCTATACCGGCTAGAGACGTTGATGTATAACGTACCCTTGCGGTCGGATAGCGAGGCATTGGACAGTTTTTTTTTTTTCACTGTGTAGTCAAAGCTTTGGTGCGTCAGGAGATGTATGCGACTCTGTCTTATACCTCAGGCTACGCCTTGAGGTTTGATTGAATAACGTCCGACGCGTTCGGGGCTTTCCCTTACGGCCATCCTGGGATTCAGAACCCGTAAATCTCGGAAAGTGAGGATAAAGTGTCCCTCTCGCGGCTGCAAACCGCGCTTTTCCCTAACACGATAAAACTGCCAACTGCCGGAGTTTTGATGGGAGAGAAACCGGAATTGCAGTTTATCTCGATACCTAAGAACGAGCTGGATGATCTAAGCGTTGCAGAAAAACATAGTATGCTGGGGACTTTTATCAATGTGGCGGTGCTGATTACCCAGCTGAATTTCCGCGAATCATTATGTGAATTATATTTATGTATTTTATTCATTCACATTAGTAAAACCTTAATAAGGTTTTCTGATTATAGTCAATCACCAGTTCTAAACCCCGTTAAAATTGTCGCACTCAATTTTCAAGGTCCAGTTATTTGTTGTACAATACGTGTACATGAAATCGAACACTAAGTGTTTGCGGCGGTAACCCTACTTGAAAGGTGAAGATTTCGTTGTGGAACGTCTTCCTGAAGGACATAATCCTATTGTGAATATGAAATTAGACCAATCATTAACGCAGAATTAAATTTCTATTACGGTTTTTTCGATTCACTTTTCAATTCAAGTGAAGCTTATAATATCTCAAAACACTTCTGGAAAAATTTCTACCGAACAGTTGTTTATTCCATAAAATATTGTTAAGCCTATACAGTACAGTAGACATTTTTGTGAAGAACTCGAATTTCAACGGCGAATGGGCTATTTGCATGGGTAACAAAAGCGGTTTATGTTATTTTTTAAATGAAAGTAAATTCCATCCTGAGAATTTTGAGATCAACCGCACGCTCCTACGATAAGTAGTTCTTTTTCTATGATTTTTCAAACTTTCCAGAGGTTCCTACGTCACGCCGGGACCCCCCTGCCCACTGTGACGTAGGAACCTCTGGACACTCTGAAAAATCATAGAAAAATAACTACTTACCATAGGAGCTTGCGGTTGGTCTCAGAATTCTCAGGGTGGAATCTACTTTCATTAAGAAAAATAAAATAAAATAAATACGTGGAAATATCCCATTTGGGACGACGCTTGATGTGGTCCTCATTTCTCGGTGCCATCGTTTATTGACGAAGAAAGGTGCTATATAACTTCTATGTAAATTGAAGCGTATCCTGTCGGCCTGTTGAAGCCAAGCCTGTTTTCTCCATTATACACTAGGAATCCATAATGATCTTGTCTTTGCAGTTTGAGACAGCTAACCCGATAAGCTCCCGTTCGACCTGAAAAGGAACTGTAAAAGCTTTGCTTCCTTCACCACGGTCCACTGGCGGGTCCCGCCCGTTAAAGAGATCCTTCGATACAGCACCCTCGAGATGTTGCCCGGGACAGATTTTCCCACCCTCATCGGATGAATTATGAATCGGTAATTTTTCGCGTCGTAACGGACCTCACAGATCCCGAGATACGCTCCGAGTCTTTATTACATGTGGGGCGAACCGCAGGCTTCCAGGCCTGAAGGAGATTCTATCTGGACAGGAGGCTTGAAGGTGATGATGAGGCGTATAGGCCCAAGGCTGACTTTGAAGGAGGGGAGGACTTAGGAAACGCCCCCGGCCTGAGATTTCACGCCCAATCGCCTACCTGTTGGCCGATATCCTGGAGATTATTTCGAGAACCCTCTTTTCCAGAATCTTCTTCCCCAATCTGCCCCGAAACACATTTAACGGGATATTTATGCATTTCAATAAAGCTGAAGACCGTTAAATGAAGCTTCAATCGAGACAAGATTTTGGTTTTTTGTTTTTTGTTCTTCCTTTAAGCAAAACATTTTCGTGATCAGAATGCAACTTTCCATCCCTGTCACCAGCCACTTAAGCTGGCTATTAGATTGAGCGATAAAAGAATTTGGAGTTATAATATCAGTTTCTTCTCGCGTCCGGACGAGAATGTCCATAATGATAAAGAGAAAAAGGACTTTCCAGTATGTAAGCGGTATGCCTCTAGACGTTGCTAACTGGTGGATGACAACCATAAAATGCAGTAACGAGTGTAAACAATAAAATTCATTCTTATCTTTACCATCTAACTGTGTAGTTCATTCTACAATTTTGGCGCAGTCGGTGATCCGAACCTACGCTAATGTCGATAACGGTAAGTCTACGTTGTCCTAAGGCTAATGGTAAGTGGATTTTAGAGGGACTCCGCGAAGACGGAGGCGTCTGGCTGGCTTTTTCACCAGACAAACAGGATATGCTTTTGCATTCCAAACACATTGACGAAATCAGGGATCTCTCTGACTCGGTCGTTCAGAAGACTATTTCTGTAATGGTGGAACCGGATGAACTGGTTGTCTATAAATCTTGGACTGTGGGCTCTGTCCCCGTTAAGGTAGGTTCAGGGGATTCCCTGTCATTCTCAGATGTGACCGAGATGATGCAGACGATGTTCCAATCTCAGCTAAAAAGCATGGAGGGGCTCTTAGAAAAAATGGTGACCACTATGGCAAGCTCTTTTGGCGGGGTGGTAACTAAGATCTCAGAAGCAAAGCCCCAGAAGATGAGAATTTCCAGTTTCGACGGGAAGAATGAAGATCCAGGTACATGGCTACTTCTCTACGAGAGGGCTTGCGCTCAGAACCACTGGCTCACGGATGATCAGAAGATAAATAACATGATCGGTTCTCTTGTCCAGGGAAGTATTGCTGAAAAGTGGTTTAACGCATCACTCGTTCGACAAAGCCACGAATCTTGGGACGAATGGAAACAGTCATTCATCACATCCTTCGGCCAGAATCCCGTTCAGTTGTTGACTGAGGCTTTGAGCTGTCGGTATGAGGCCGGGAGTCTGATGGAATACTACTATGAGAAACAACGGCTGGTCAACATCGCTTTTGGAGAGCTAGCTGATCGCGCCTTCAATTTACTCATGCTTCAGGGTGTACCAAACTACATGCAGAATATCCTACTCAGTGGGTTAGAGGACCACTCCAGAGAGAAATTGAGGCGGGCGATGGAACGTCTGAAGCCAGCAATACAGAGGAATCCAGGAGGGGCCGCTAAACCGATGAAACTCGAAAAGATGGCTCCAACAGCAGGTGGCTCTGGATTGAAGAGGTTTACGGGAACAGCGAAACACCAGGTAAACTCTCAGCAAGACATAGATCTTGTAAATGATGATTCGGACGAATTAAACACTGATGTTTTGTCCTCTTACAGTCTTTCTTCTCCTTCCCTCCAGTTACCCGTATGTACAGTCTTGATGAATAGAATAAAGGTTGACTCACTTCTAGATACAGGGGCAATGGTGGATTTAGTTTCGTCAGTCGTTTAGTTAGTCTCTTGTTTCGGCGGTTGCAGCGTGTTTTCCAAAATTGATTTGAAAGATGGTTTTCATCAGGTTCCGCTGACCGAGGATACCATTCATCACACTGCCTTTGTCCTTCCGTTTGGGCACTATGAGTTCACGAAGCTACCATTTGGTTGGAAGAACTCACCAGCATGTTTCCAGCGCTTTATGACGAGGGTGCTTGGGGAATTGTTGAGAGATCCTTACATAAGGGTTTATATAGACGATATTCTCATCGGGGGATGTACTAAAGAAGAATGCGCAGAACGAACGTTCAGGGTTGTTGAAAGGTTGCACAGGGAAAATGTGAAGCTCAATATGACTAAGAGCGAATTCAATAAGGAAAGCGTAGTTTTTCTAGGCAGAAAGATCGACGGGATTACAAAAACAACTAAGGAGGAGTCGGTAGAAAAGGTTAGGGGGATGACGAGACCCTGCGACATTCATTCTCTTCGGAGGTTTACTGGACTGACAGGGCACTTCAGGGCGTTCATACCAAATTACGCTCTAATTGTGCGGCCGCTAGATCGACTCAAGGCCAAAGATGTGGAATTTCAATGGGGAGAACAGGAAGAGAGAGCGTTCCAATCGCTTGTTGAGAAAATATGTAGTAATCCCATTTTACAGCTGCCTGATTGGAAACTCCCGTTTGAGTTGGTAGCCGATGCTTGCTACTATGGTACAGGAGGGATTCTCTACCAGCGGGATGTGCACAGGCCAAAGAACCAGCAACTTAGAGTGATTGGGTACTATTCTCACACCTTCACCAAGGCTGAGCAGGGCTATTCCGTGACGGACAAGGAAGGATTAGCAGTAGTAAACGCAATCAAGTATTTCCGATCCTACCTTGAAGGAAGACGATTTTCAGTTTACACCGACCATTCAGCCCTTTCCAATTTGCTTGATCTGAAGAATCCTAAGGGGAGGCTCGGTAGGTGGCAGGTGTTCTTGATGGGCTTTGAAATAGAAATTAAACACAGGAGTGGTGCGGAGCTGCAGGATGCTGACTGCATTTCAAGGCTATGTATTGATGCTCCACCAGAGCTGCCTGGGGTATGTACAGTTCGCTCGGAAGACAACAGAATCCTGATTGATAGTACTCGTACTTCAGAGGTTTTGCGTCAATACCATGACGATCCAGGCTCAGGTGGCCATGATGGGTTTCTCAAGACCTACTTCAAGATAAAGAAGCGTTTCAAATGGCCAGGCATGAAGAAGGAGATCGAGAACTACGTCCGAAGTTGTCATGAATGCCAGTTGGTTAAATTCAAATTCAAGCCTAAGCCAGACACAATGATCATTCCCAATAAGTCACAGACACCCTTTGAATGCCTGCATTTGGACTTCGGCGAGAGAACCAAAAAGTCGGAGGGGAGGGCGTCAACCCAATCGTTTTTGGTCATAATAGATGAGGCTACGCGATATTTGTGGGCCAAGGCTAAGAAAGAAAGCTCTGCAGCAGTGGTCCGATACCTAAGAGCTTTCCCCCATATTGATGAGGTAAGAAAAATTGTCTCCGATAATGGAACACAGTTCGTCTCTGAGGAAATAAAGCGGTTTGCAGAGGAAAAGGATATCAAGTGGATAAATATTGCTCCTTACCATCCTCAGGCCAATGGACTTGCAGAAAGGCAAATGAGGGAAATAAAGAAATTTTTCGCCCTTTATCCCACTTTCCCAGGAGGCTGGAAGAACTGTCTAGGAGCGGCGGTGAATCACCACAACAAAACTTTTTGTTCTGCTTTGGGTTGTTCGCCAAAATTCAAGGCAACTGGACATAAATCACTCCTACCAGCGGACGAGAAGTATGGGATTACTGAAGACATGCTAGAGGAGAAAGAAAACCCACCTCCGAGGTATATGAAGAATCCATGAAGATCCAATTCGACGAAACGCATGCGAAAACGATACCGAAATTCCGAGAAGGGGGGGAACTGTTGGTGCAATGTGGTTTCAAGGGAAAGTCCCCTATCGTTAAGGGACCTTTCAAGATTTTTGAAATTCGATGGATGAACGGATTCCCGAAGACACTTATCTACGAGGATGAGCAAGGAAACAAGAAAGCTGCTGCCTGCGGGAACGCAGTTCCCTATCATTGCAGGAGCAATGATAATCCTCAGAGGGGGAATGTGTAAGCGGTATGCCTCTAGACGTTGCTAACTGGTGGATGACAACCATAAAATGCAGTAACGAGTGTAAACAATAAAATTCATTCTTATCTTTACCATCTAACTGTGTAGTTCATTCTACACAGTATCGTCGAGCTAGAGCATTAATCTGTCCAGTATCCCTTCTTTTTGGCGATTGCACATTGTCACCCTCTTTCTTTTTTGGAATATTTAAAGCTACGACAAATTCCTGATACATACGGGAGTTCACAGTCACTCCGTTGGCGATCGGAGAAATCGGTTGTCGGCAGCAAAGCTGTCTGAATATGATGCAGACATTGGTCCTTGGGAGCACGTTCTTTCAACTTAACAGGATCGTTAGTTTGAAAACGGGTAAGCTAATCGTGCAATTGGTCTATGTGAGTATTTATCTTTAGTTCTGGAAGATCCTAAATCCTCCAGCCTACGCCTTCAAAACACAACTCATCGTAAAAGCAGCAATGTAGTGTACTTACTAGCTACTATACAACATAGAGCGTCTCACTGAAGTCATGCAAATTGGTTCCGAATCTGTCCTTTTGTCCATCAGTGTCCATAAATCCTTGCTACACTCATAATAAATTATATGATACAATTATTGTCGTAGTGAGCTGAAATTTGGAGATTTGCTGCAGACTAGACCACTGAATATCTGTGATCTTTATCAAAAAGGTTTAGGAATGTTAAGTAGAGTAAACAGGGAGAGAAGGGCTGATGTAATATACTGCTTTTCTTCCAGTATGAGTAGCAAACTGAAGTACAAGTGTAAGCAATCTCATGCACCCTTGCAATTCTGTTCCATTACGTTGGCATCTCGGGGATAAATTTTTCATAAAGTTCAACTCTTTTTTCATCGTTTAGAGGCTCCCTAGCAATCATCAGCTCCTACGGCATGCAATAAAGGTTGACCGGTGATTGGGTTTTGGCCGGTCGGCGAAGCAGAATTGGACGCTATGATGAGTATGTTTCACTTCATTAAAGTTTCCCGCACGGCTCCAATTACCTACCCAGAGATGGGCACACGCTTAATTACTCCACATGGTACGGCGACATGGCGTCCATTGCAGGAAGATGGTATCGCTCCTCATGAACCCTCCAACTTAAAATTGCTTAACGGAATTCTAATCGGCAAATTTTATTTAATTAAACTTCGAAAAAATAAGAACACAGTTCGATACTCTAATTAGGGATTATTTATGAATCCCTCCCGTGGAGGTTTCAGCATTACCATTGGGCAATGCTGTGATGTTGGTAAAGGTCAGAATCGTGGGCCACTCTGGGTCAGGTCCCGTCTCGGCTGGGTGTCAACGTTTTCTGATCATCCGGATCCAGTTTATCAGATCATATCGATATTCATCTGCATTTAATTATCATAATATTTTATTGGTAGATTATATCTTAACTCGAACAAGAGATGGTTACGAGTTACAAATAACAGATATAGGCGCAAGTTATATTTACTCAAGCCCGCTCCGACAAGCTCAGTTGATATCGATCCCCCTAGGTACAAATATTTTATTGGCACGGTTTCAACACATGGTTGACGTAATCACAATAAAATTTCAAGAAACCCGTAATTTATTTATTTATTTATTTCTACAAGTCATTGTCTGAAATGTCAAGTAAGAAACTGACTAAGCACGAAATTGACGCACCCTCCCAGTTTTCTCTGTTATCCCAATCGCTCCTACATACAGTACACGTGAAGTTGCAGATCATGATGGTAGTCTTACTTTCAGCATCATTTCCATTTTATTGACTGTAAAAGCCAACATGATGGAGTCCATAATTACATTTGTCAACCATTGAGTGATGAAAGTATAAATAAAGTCACAGCTTTCCGCGTTACTCGATTAACATGATTAACTTATAACTCATGTATATAAGGTACCTAGGCATGCCCAATGATAGATTTTCAAGACAGGCATGTCTCCCTTAGATCAAGCTGCGTAGTATAACTTTAAAATTGAAAAAATTGGGTGGAAAGGCTTGATATAGTCATGTGAGAACCGGAAACTTCTGGAGGGGAACAAGATCATTAGGAGGCTTCGAACTTGAAATCTCGGAAATGAAAAGTGGCATCCCCATTTTCCCCCAGTAAAACTACAGTCTAATGGACAAGCGCTACTATCAGTGTATTGAGAATCTTCCATCTGGATCACTTAGTCATCCTGAACTTTATAACCTTGGAAGGTATCTTGATAATACTTCACTTACATTTGAGACTGACTGTCCATTTAATATTTTTACCTGCTATGAAAAAGTTGTAGATGGAGCTAAATTCATTGGAACATGAGAGGTTTTGTGTTTTCAATATTAATATAAACAAAATAAAATTCGTTTGATAAAATCCAATGAAATTAATAACTGTATTTTGTTTCATACTTCATTCGAGTAGTTCTTGATTTCCTTTGAACTGAGCACGAAGCACCTACCTCTATCATAACTTTCTGTCTTCCTTGTAGGTACCTTTATCCTATCTCGTTGCTAGTACCGTTTTTGGCAAGTTCTGTACCATAATTCGACTGTCTATGATAGTATGATGTGAGGTCTGAAATGGTGAACTTCGAAGAAATTATTTGGTTTTGTAACTACTGTTATAATATGGATCATCAGTGATTCGCTATCCACTTCCTCATCGTCACAATTGTACATTTCGAACAACTAAGTTAAATTGGCGCGTGTAGCGGCCGCCCAATTCTCTCTGTTAAGAAGACAGTGCAGGGGCCTATCTTCGCGAGACATCGGGGAGCGGAGGAACCTGATTGAAGATTACTTATGAATCAGTTCTGGTTCATCGAGACGGTTCAGCACGGTCGTTGGGAAACAGGCGTTGCTGCAAAGGTCAGGATCGTGGGTGCCGCACTAGGTCAGGAACCCTATCTCGTGCCTTCGCAGTTGTCAACCTTAAGCCTATCTTCCGGAACCTATAGATCAGAGCATGGTGTAGTTAGACCTTCAGTTCTTCCAAGTCTTTCTCTATCGTGATATACTGTTTTCACTTGCTAATCTGGCTCACCTTGCTGCGTGTTTTATTAGTTTTGTTGGAGAGGCATCTACTGATCAACATTATTTCTTCCAAGATCTCCATGATTAAGTTCAAATAACATTTCCCATAAAGTGACAGAGTTGTTAGGTTTTTTTTCTCTCCTACGCCGATGATCTAGGCTCTTGTGCCATGAGACTTCTTGCAGCCCAGTATAATTTTGCAGTTTTCGACCAAGACCCATCAATAATAATAGGTAGTCTGATGGAATTATAAAAATCTACTAATACTACTACTACTACGACGTAGGCAAGTGACTGGCTTCCTCACTCCCGAAAGGTTGTCTATGGACTATGAACCATGACGATCACCCTGTTTTCTCCGTTGTGAAGCAGATTTGGAAGAAAGTTCGGTAACTCAGTTCAGTCCTATCGTACAATTTGAATCCACTGTCAACATGTTACCAAAATATTTAAAAAGTTGAAATACCAGCAACAAATATCATTTTCAATTAATGATAGGTAGGTATGTACTTAACGGATACTTGATTCAAGATCATAGGAGGAGGAGCACAGTTGGCAGTTGCCTCAGTACTTCAACTTGACTACTCTGAATCAGCACTTTCGAGGAAAATACGTTTGAAGTTTCTTCGAAATTTTGAAGTCACACTAAAGTTCTTGACAGGAATCCTATTGTGATTTTCAATTCCCAGTAACAGTTCTGATAGGGGCTGATTTTATGGAAATAGTGTACGACGGGGTCGAAATTGGGGCTTAACCCAAAAAAATTCAAGTTATCTAGTTGTTCCTTGCCGGATTCTTTCAAATTCTCCTGAGGCTTAAGCGGTCGCTACGTGAATTACCGTCGCACTACAGCTGGGCAATTCAAGTTGTCAAGTTGTAGCAGTTGATTCTACAAACCTTTACAACAAATTTGCTCTACAAAACTGTAAAAAAGTTGAACAGGTTGAAAATTCAAGTTCTAGCATGAACAGTTGAGGCGATATTCAAGTTATCCCTTTGAACATTTCTAAATAAAACCATAACGGTTACAGATTGAGTTGTCAAATTGTAGCACAGTACAAAGCTATGCAAGTAGCACCTATTGGACAAATTATTTAAAAAACATCAGATTTCAAGTTGCCAAGTTTTAGTATTGAGGCAAGGAGGACTTACTGTCCAGATATATTGTGCCATGCCCAAATTGTTTTGTGCTGCAAAACATTCTTGGTTATCAAGTTGAAAAATATCTGCTTTGATCAACAAATAATTCAGGGCAACGGACCCAAGAATGTCTCGTTTGTATGACTTCTACTGCCTTCAGGTAGTTCCCACCTCAACAAGGGGTTTCCGAATAATGATTTTCGAGGAAGACACTGTGTCTGAGTTCACACTACCGCCACGCCACCGTCCAACGTTCAAACAATAGAAGCTTTTAAGAATTTATGTTCAGGCCCCACAGTTTCACGGAATTACTTCGTGTTAAGCCACGTGCGTACCTGAAAAGTAGAAGAGGTTTGGATCATGGAAGGAGCGAGCTCACCAGTTATTTTCTTGTTTCATTGTTTTGCAGGTTATTTCTGGAATTCCCGTTATTTCTTCCGTTGGGCCCCCAACCACCTGTAGCAATATGAAGCCTTTCAGTGGTCGATTCGGCCCAATTTTGACAACTTCAAAATTTTGGTAAATGAAGCTAGTTCTTCCACTACATAATTTTCCCATCCTGAACACGAATCCTAATTTGGAAATTCATAAAACTACCAACATTTTATTCCGTGATCAACTGGAAAAACAGGTTGAGCAATTTTCTTGCTCTACAAACGTATTTGTTTTTCAAGTACCCAAGAGTTCTTGTAATATTGGATTACCACAATTCACTAAGTTTTTGGAGCTCTATATGAATACTAGGTATTGAAGTCAGTATTGAATTCAATAATTGGTAAGGTTACGTTTCCACAAAAGCTGTTTCACTTCTATCTAAATATTTCGTCTATAAACACTGACGACAGAAACTGTATAAAGTGTGAAGTTTTTGTGTAACGAACAGACACGCCATGTGGCATATATGTATTCTGCCGTGTGAAGGAAGAACGACTAAACTCAAAATTATTGAGTTTTCAGAAATCAGCTTCGAAGTTTTCTGACGAAAACTCGCCATAGGTTCACTACAGGGCATTCCTGCAACCCCCTTTTTTCCCCAAATGTCCAGTCATGTTCAACTTGACCGATAGCTGTCAAAAAATACTCCAAACACACGTTTTTTCAATCGCTTTATTGCAGTTGAGTCGAATATCGGTTATTCATGGTTGATTTTTGAAATGTTTGTGGAGTAAAAACAACTCAAATCCGCTTTGAGTCCAACGGTTTGGGACCCGATCATGAAGCCAACGGTTTGGAGGAAAAACGACTCAACCGCGTTTTCAGCTAGTTGAGTCGTTTTTCCTCAACAAATAGATAACAAAACTCGCAAGTTTCGAGGCGTTGAGATGTTTCTAAAAAAACACGGAGTTGAGACGTTTTTCCTCAAAATTAAGCAATTTCTAGATTTCATCCCTAACAATTTCAACCTCTTCTGGGTCGAATTTTAGAATTTCGATTTGACCATAAAAAATGTGGGGTTGAAGTTAGGGGGGGTTACGTGAAAATCCCATTTTCGAAAATTTTTGAGTTGAGTCGTTCTTCCTTCACACGGCAGTATTGTGCTGTATTTCTCTCATTCGGCACTTGATTAATTAATCACAATTCAAGTTGATACAGAGCTATATTATTTATCATTTTACTGCTAGATCAATTTAGGTGGTTTTCTCTACAAACTTTAATTTTAGCAAAGGTTAAACTAAAAAGCGTGAAACTTAGATGACCGACAAGAACGGCCTTTCGCCGCCCACAAAGCGTGAAGCGAACACGGATTAAAATAAATATTGAAATATCTCCATATTGACAGTTTAAATTGAATAATATCAAGCCCCCGAGCCGCGGGTTAATTCCAACGTTGAGAACTGATTCGTTTCTCGGGCAAAGCGTTTCACGGTGAATAACGTGATTTAAGCCGCGGGATCCTCCACCCATAAATCTGATAAGGCGCAGAAGGCGGAGGCATGCGGAAATAAATGTAGGTGGTATATGGTTTATGCCTTCGTTGGTGGGTGATCTCCTTCTATAATTGGGTACACCCCCAGGTTCAAGTTTGGTTCCAGGTGAGCTCACCCGTGACTTGTTGAATGGTTTCGCACCCGAATGGGTTCCCGAGCCCTTCAAAGGGCCGCGTTACGTCTTGTAGGGGTCAAGATCCGTTATATTGTGTTTCTTTATGTACTTTCGGGCCGATTTTTAGTTTTATTTATTAAAAGGTTGGTCGACCGAGCGTGGCTTTCCATTAGAGGCAACGAACGAGGAGGAAAATATGGTTGGGTGAGCGCCATAGGTGTTGCGCTTATTTAATGAATTACATCAAAAAAGAAACTCTGTATGAGGAAAGAATGATGGTTAAAGAGTCCATAACCTTTTATCAAACTTTAACCAACCGATTTCACATCTGTACATCGTCTATAGCTGTGGTTCTTGTACTTTTCTAGCTTGGATTAATTTCTACGGAAATGCTGTTAGATCCCGACGCTCTCAACCCCCTCCGTACTCCGTTAGATACATACGTAGACACAAAAATACATAAATTATCGAAATTTAAAAAAATAGTAGGTATATCAAATTTTGGTTCATCATTTTCGATACCGAACCTCTCGAATCGGGCATGAAGAAATATAAATGGAAATTTGTAACCCCTCTCAAAATCTGATGGTTTCCGTTTCAAGGTATGTAGAATCGGAAAATGCAATGAAAAAAATTCTGTCCGTCCACCTTGCGCCGTACTTCGCACTATCCTTAGTTACCATGAACCAAAATTTACGAAATTCGGTTCGTACATCCCACGTCCGCGAAGCTCAGCGTTGGAGTCACCTCTTGAAAAATAGAGGTTGAAATTTCCAGAACGCCGTAGCTCGAAAACCTTCAATAGAAGTGTGTGGTTTTTTTTAACGTTTTTAATTTGATTCTGAACTTCAGGGTTTTTTGAGACCACCCGGATCATTGTACGTCCAGCCGTTCGTTTACAGTAAGGCCCCGAAGTTGGCTTCTGCTATACATTCATCGCAGATATCATTGACAGGGAACACCTGATAATCACTCATTTGTGGTGGGGGGGGGGGGGTTGTTGAAGAATTATGGTTATTTTGGATTGTGTTGTTATATACGTTTGTAACTTAATCAACAATTTTGTTGAAGTACGTAATTTATTATAGAATTCTTGAATGCACCGCATATTCATGAAACTGGTTTTTGGCCGGTCGGTGCCAGACTTGATATAGGGTTTTCCAGGGGGAAGCTGGATGGTAGGTATTGACCATAGAAAAACTATCAACGCATAAAGAAAGGAAGGTAATATACAGGAAAATAATAAACCGTTGCCTAATAACTTTCAGCGTTTTTACAATATATTGATGAGTCCTGGAATGAGAAACGTGAAATTGGCTATAATAAATCATTATAACATAGTATTTTATCTTATGTTGAAAAAAAAAAAAGAAAGTAAAGTGACAGCCACTTCGGCTGGGGTGTTCTTCCGGCTGCCCTGCCTTATTTTATTTTATATTGTACCGAAATTAGTTCTCACATAAATAATGCCAAGAGCTATATAATACTGACCAGCATTGTAGGCTGATTTTTTTTTTCTTTTATAATCCTATTGTTTCCGTTTTGAAATCAAGAAAAATCAAATAAGACAGGTTAATTTCAACTCGTGCGGATTTACCATTTCCTCCTGAATGTGCTGTTCGCCAAACGCATCCACCCCACCTATACCATACTACTTACCGCCTAATTCGTATACTCCGAGTGATCTTTTTAAAAATGAAGGTTTTTTACAAAAAATTTCACCAACAATGCTCACTTTTACAAGCTGAAGTAAGTTAAGTAATCTAAGTTTTCGAATTGTTCTGTTCCAAGTGTACTGAAAGAAAGAGTCTCAAGTTCATATCAAAACAAATCGACAAGGGTTTCATAAAAGTAACAGAAGAACTATTAAAAAAAAAAAAAATTTAAATCTGTGTAGGTATATTATATTTATACAATTATAACAAAATGTATAATATATCACATGTATAACATAAATAAATGCATAAAAAATAAGAAGAATATAAATATACATTGAGTAACAAACTAACAAAACACAATAACAATTAAACGCAAATATTGGCCAACCAAGAACGAGCCGAAAATTAGCTACGCTAAGCGGTGCGTCCACAAATAAGATAGACAATGAGGATTGTCTAGAATTTTGCAAAACATATATTGTAAATTTTATAACTTTTAGGTTTAATGAATAAAACTCATTCAAATTCATTCATGATATCTGACAAATACGTAGATGAAATGCAAATGATACCTATGTAAATACCTACCTAATAAGAGCACTGATCTGTTAGCCTTCAACAATCGAAAATTTCAGTTGCATGTATGTAGGTGTAATCAATTTAAAATGCAGAGTCCTCCAGTTTGGAGCTACCCTTCTTCATAATTTCAGACGTTATGCTGTGTGTACGAAGTACCTACTTCTGAATTCGGCCCTTGACCTATGATGTGCACAACTTGACCTAAGTACATTGTAGTAGACTGAAGTGAAGTGAAGTGAAGTAGACTAAAATTCCAGTCATCTATTTATTTTTTATTATTATTATTAAGTATATTGCTTGGAATTAACAAAAATCGGGTCTGTCCGTCGAGAAAATGTTACCATAAAATTAGAGAACAAAAAAGAGTGGTGGGGGGAGGGGGAGGGGGGGTCGAATTGGGAGTTTGAAAAAAGAAAGTGGGCGTGACGTAGAGATAATTCACTGCCTCCTCAAGCTTCACAAAAACGCGCCGAGTATCGGGGACGAATTAAAACGGAATAAACAAGATCGAGATGGAAATAATATAATAGCTGAAGTTCCCTCTAATAACTTGACCACTTTTGAACGGTAAAGTAATGAAGAATTAACGAAGAGACTGAATGAGCGGAGACTTAGATCGCAGAGATCACCATGGATACTATAATGCCTTACCGCTTTTACGAACGCGCGCACACACGCACACATACCCCGGCCGTGACGTAGGCGTAGGACCCGCGCTTTTTAAACATCCGATATAGGTATTTATTTCGCATTTCCTTCCTTATATTACAAAACGCACCTTCTCCCACACTCTATTCCCCCTTTTCACAGTTGCATGAACTAAAAATTTCTTAATAATCTTATTTTTAAACTCAGTGGAATTCCCCATTATCTAATGGTTTTGCAGACAAAGAGACGGAAAAATCCAATTATTATCTGTGAATCATTGTCTACGCTGTAAATATTCACAATTTCCTGGGCATACTGCTTCGGGTGCTTCGTTGTGAATGGGATTGATTTTGGTTTCACATCACAAACCTTTGCTGTTTTTGTTCTCAGTCCCTTTCAAAAAATATTTTTCACTCAACAGGCTCATTCAGAACTTCGGATCTGAATGCAGCGATAGGCAATCTCCTGGAAAACTCCGTCACGACCTTCGAAGACAGTCCACGTTTTCAGATGAGGCCCTCGAGCGGATTGAGCAAGCGGGCTGTGCAGAGGATAAGAATCTAGTTTTTCGTCGTTACTATCTATTTTGAGGAATAAAACGCCCAGGCCCGCCCTCAAGGGCGTTGTGCGACCAGTGCAAACAATCTTGTTTTGCTGAGATGTCCCCCAGAGATTGCGGCGGGCCTCGGGTCCCCGAACCAACGGTACTTGATGTTTGAATTTCACAAAAATCCTGCCGCATCCGAGATGAATATTAAAACGAGTAGGATGTTTACCTTAAAAGAACCGATGTTATTCACAGGCACGTGTTTATTTAGGGTTTCAGTGTTTTTCTTCTTCTTCTTCTTCTTTTTTTCTCTCTCTTTTTTTTAAACCTTTCTTTCATTCTCTTTGACCTCGACCCGACTGAGCCGGATGGATGCTGGAGAGAAGTGCAATAAAAGGTCACCTATGCACAAAATCTCACATCCATCCAAAGTCATAGAAATAGGTTGTGATCTTTCTTAAACGTTTTAAACGAATCCAACATACTGGAAATTCCACCTTAATGCCCATCGAGAAGCTGAAACATGACCTATTTCTAGCGCTAACTTCTCCAAGTTGACAACCTCTCTTCACCTCCCCGCTTCTCCCCTCTCCACCACACACAAAAAACCGAGAGGGTCTCACGGGAAAACTACATTTACATTTACCCAAACCAATTAACTAAATTGCAAAACAACCGTAAGTTCCTATAATATTCATCAACATTTTAGTGTCATTCTCATTCGATCTGTGATGAATGGCACTAATTACTATCTTCTAATTTATATATTTATTCAACTATATGACTAATTACCTAGCGTCTAGCGTTGTATTTTAATGTTGATAATTTATAGATACAAGGTGAAGCTAACGGATTTTTTTCTCACTGTTTTTAATCACACTATACTAGTTTCACTTGAGGCTGGAATCTGAGAATCCAGATTGTCATTCAAGCTAACTCATTATTAATATTGTATCAAGTTGATGGAACTTGATATATTGGAATGGTATACAGTGATGGATTGATTTTTTTAAATCTTCATAGTTTAAAAAAATTTACAATCGACTCCGCAAACGTTTAAGGTTGATTTTTGCAAGGTAGGATCTTATCCATGATGCCAGATTCCTTAGAATCTCTTAAAGACTGGTACAATATACACTAATACACTCGAGACCTTGATACTTTTGGTTTCAGTTCACTTAAATATTAATAATTCTTAGGTTATCAATGGCATCTCACTTTTCTCGGTTGTTGGCGTAACCGTTTCAGCAGTTGGCCATAAATATTTTTATAAATAGGTACCTACCCAGTCAGCTGAATTTTGGGAGATTAATCCTGAAATATTATGGTGCACAAGTTTATCTTGAATTCCTTGGGCCCTACAGGAATTCAACTGATTTGGCTTCTAGACTGTAGTTACAGTTTAGAAGGTACTTTAGTACAGTAGGTACTGTTCGTACAGATCCAGTAGACAGGGTTCTGCCCAAATTCTGAATACTGTTCGACGCAAGTATTCAACTTTGATTGTGCACAAACTAAAATCTGTGGGACATTAACTAGGTACCTTTGCGCGTCCGCTGATTTGGCTCAGGCTGTAACTTCCAACTATTAGATAGACTACCTGATTTTATTTTTATTTCGTTAGAATGGTACAGATCTTGGAAATGAACAAAATGAAAATTTGATATTAATTTAAATTTAAGTCTCTAGAAATTCAGCGGATTTGATTTTAATTGTGACTCCAGATCTAATAGACCTGGAGTACTGAAATCCTCTTGAACGATCCATTTTAGAACTATTGTAGTACAACGGTGGTCCGCTATAACGGTTAATAGTCATCATAGTTCATTTTTTGTTATAAGGAACATACTATAATCAGACACCAACCGTCTAGACAGAAAGTCAGCAGACGTGGCTCGTAATATAGCTACTGATCCAATGGACCTTGAGTGCAGAAATTGGGATTTTCCAATGTTCAATTTATTTATGCACTCCTGATGTTTAAAATAGGTACCAATGTGATGCCTATGCACTTGCATGAGTATCAGGTGACGTTGTCAGCATTATTTTGAAGTTGTTTCACTTTTACACTTCACTTGTACACTTGTACATTATTTTGAAGTACACCACTTGTACACTTCAAGTGGTGTGCAAAATGTTGGACTGCTTGAATTCGTCGAGCTATTGTGTCTTGTCTGAACCATCCATCGGTTCCGCAGCACCGGGCTGTGACTACGTGAAAAGCCCTCGTTTTTGGTTCATTTGAATTTACCCCTTTTTGATACCGTACGCCCTGGTTATTGGGGCCATACATACGTAATAGGAAAACGATGCGGTTGATCAGAGGAAAACGACCGCCGTTCTTGAGAAAGTGCTTATGTGAGCTGCGTGACCGCGGTCATTATTTCAGGGTGGTTTCAGATAGTTCTGCAGACGAGTGGCTCCCCACAACCTCCCCTTGTTTCGAGGAGCGATTGGTGCCCAGTGAGCTCGTTGTGGACGTCATAGTTTCCTTAAGGATTACTGTGAATCAATCAATAAACGAGGAAATTCATGCGTAAAATCCGGACTGGCAATTCCGTTTTGCTCTTTGGGTAGTCCAGTAATATTAAAATGTCAGCAACCAACGCCGAAGTTTCTCCAAGTGGGATTTTTTTCTTTATTTCGGTGTAAAAATATGATTTTTGGTTCGAATTGAAATTTTTGTGTTGGATGCTTTAGGGTTCTTCTATAATGGGCCAAAGAAATATTTTTAATTAGTAGTAGGTACCTAATATCTTATGAATAATCAAACACAGCTATCAAGGTGCGAAGGTGTGCATTTATTTATCCACAAATTTATTGCAGTTAATCTTTAAGCGACATAATCAAGTTATCATAACAGCTTTCAAACACGTCTCTGGCAACGTACGTCAGTATGTACCTTCTGGAGGTTCCCTTCTTTAAGGAACATTGTTAGATGATTATGAAAAGTGCAACTTCATAAACATGATCCTCACTTCGCACCACTTTGGAAGTTTGTTACAGACTTGAAGTTCATCTTCATAATATTGTGTGTTAACCATTGGGATGATAGTGTAGCGAGATGTTTGGCTGTTGGTTTGTTTGTTTGTTCATTGATATTTCGCTGATTACAGAACAGAAGAAATATATTACGAAGGAAAATGCCCACATAGGGCCGTCCCCTGTGTGGCTAAGTCCCGAGTTAGGGAGAGGAGCTCACAACGTCAATGCAACATAAAAGAAGGCTCTTATAGGATAATAAAAAATAAGCTGTTCTTTGTTACAAAATATTTTTTGATATTACGTGCAAAATACAAACATTGATTTAGTTCTAGGCACGTCGTCTCATTCGTCCAAACTTACTTGTAAAAATCTTAAATAAGGGAAATATTTGAAATAGATGTGTGGAAATTCACTGTCATGTTCCCATCAACAAGCAGAATCGTCATTGACAATATTGAAGTAGTAATTTTCTGTTGGAAAATTCAAGTTATTGCACATCAGTAGGTATAGTTGTTACAGTACGATATCCAGGCGTCTGATGAAGTTGTAGCACTAGAGCGCTAAGTGTGCGATTTCTGGTATCACGCATCCGGTGACATTTTCGTCTTGATGTTTTGAGGTCGATGGGACAGGAAAAAAAGAACATCCTTGAGGCCAGAGGTGATGAGGTGGAGTTAGTGGAGGATGCCTGGGCAAGATTATGACGAGCGCGCAAATCGTATTAGGTTGACAATTTTGTATAATGGTCCTGTCATCACAAGTCGGGAGTCGTTAGGAATCCGGGAGACCTCGCTGCCTGGGCAGGGAATTGCATGACAAAAATATTTTCCTACACGTGAACATCTCTCAAGATGTGATATATCATCCGAAATAACGAGGAATTCAAGGTCTGGAATGTGACCTTAGGTTTGTTCATGACAATGAAATGTCAAGATTCTGAGGCCCAGCTGATGTGCTAAATTATACCATATGTTTATTATACTCTTATGAACTTAGAAAATATTAAATTCATTCGTTTTTCATTTAATAGGTAGCTAATAGGTTTTTTTTAAAATTAGGTAATAATGAAACAGCAACATTCTCATTTTCATCCGCCGTGACACGTTGTGACACGTCCAAGTCATGCAGCTGTTGGGCGAACCCTTCTCACTCAAGGGGTTGTGGCAATAGGTTTGTTCGCACTGGCTTTTTCTGACGGTTAGTTTTCTCCTAGAAAACCGCAAGAAACCACCCATGATCCTATACCATATTGGTAAGCGTTTTGAGAAGAGTTTGAGTTTGATAATGGTTGGGAATCGAGAAGGCAGTGCATCGGAGTCAGTTTCTCGTCAGCCCTATTTTCCGTGTACTAGAATGACGATCAGAAAACAGGCTTTGAGCGGTCAGGAAAACACTGCAAACAGCCGGTCATGGATACTATACTGTCCGAAAAGAATCCTAGAGTCACTGCAAACGGCCAAACGCCTTTCTGACGGTCAGATAACCGTCACCGCGAACAAACCTAATGATCAGATCGAATTCTGATCCTTTTCCTGGAGGACAGCAGCTGATCACGTCCGCAACGCTGGCAGAGAGTCGGGCGAAAAGCCCCTGCTTGAATGAAACGGCTGTTACTTTACATTTGTTTATTTATTTTATAATTATTTGTTTATTTTTCTGTAATTTCAAACAAAATCATTTCTTAACGATGTGTCCACTTGTGACCTCTGTGTTTTTCGAAATCGTCAGCCTCTATTTTTCCCGGCGATACTTAGTATGTAGGTACCAAGTGAATCTGTTATCTTGGGTTATAGGTTTCTTGCCTTCAATGTTCTATCATCCGCATTTTTCAAAATGGAGTGAGGCCGTGTGTTCAGTAAAACTCCAGTTACTATTATGAGCAACGCATGGATCTTTAGCAACACAGCTACTTATCGTTAGATATTAATGTATCCGTAAAACCGTATGCAATGGTCCTGCACACAGGTCAACCTCCTGATCCCGGTTTAGACTGTTGGAATGGTCTAAGAAACTTGGAAAGACTGACCTTAGAGATAGTCGTAATAAATACTGTCAGAACGGGAGTGCGGCGAGTAAAATATTATTGCATTTGAATTGAAATTATTGTCTGCTTCTTATTTCCCACCTTGAGCTTGAAAGTGGGTTTTAAAGGTCAGATCCCTCCGCTTTGTAAGGTGGCTCTGAAGAAAACTGACCTACGTGGGTTCTAAGGGCAGGACCGCAAATCGCATAACTCATCACTTCCAACCTCCTTCCCCGCGAGTCCGCAGGAGGTTTTCCGTAGGCAACTACGGCGCTTGAGGGTATTTTAATGCATAAATATTACGTTATAAATTAATTTAAATCCATCCTCCCTTAGATGTCTAAGGGGCGTCATAAACCAGGATGGGGTCTGAATATAATATACTTTTATTCATGGCATAAAAAAGGCAGAGCCTAATTACATTATAACGCACGTCATGATGTATTACTGAAAACAATGCAATAAATAAATTCCGGTGTGGAAATTGCCATTGTATTTTCTTCATGATAGTATGGATACAAGTTTGGCGGCCATTTCAGCCTGATTTCTGCGCACATTTTGGTCCAAATCCGCAAACTTGCATAGAAATCTCACTTTCAACCACTTTCTGACACCACACCAACGTAATTTAGGTAGTAAACCTAGAACATTTTGGACCCATCGACATAATTATTTTTTGCTGTCAGTTAGCCAAATCAAATGCGATCGAACTCAAAATCAATAGGCATCATCCTGACGGACATTTTAGTATTAACGGCACCAGTTTTTGTACATTTTTGCGGCAGTTATAGTTGAAAATAGAAAAATAAGAAAACCCGTCGTAACTCCCTTATTTTTCCACCTAGAAAGTTCGTTCTCATCCCAAATTGAAGATTTTAACGAAGAGTTTAAAGAAAATATGAAAAAGACCGTATTTTGAGGGCGTTGTGACCATTTGAGATGCCAAAATACGTACTATACGTTGAGCGATATCAAGCGGGAAACCGTCTAGAAACTCGATTTGAGCACTTCTGAACAAGGTTCCATGGTTTTCTTGAACACCCATTTTTGACGGTGATAACCTCAGAAAAACGCTGCAAAGTCCTTGTCACATGGGTTTATTATTCTATTAGACATACCTACAGAAATGTTGGCTGTTCATTTGTTGTTGCTTTCATGTGCAATAATTGAAATAGGTATATATCTGGTGGTTTCCACCAATTTTAGCCCCCAAAACTTGAATTAAGTATGCTCCTTTTTTTTTTTCAAATTATCTTTGATCATTGGTAGTACCATTTAATCGTATTGCTCCACGTGTTGACACTTTTCCTAGTGTTATTCTACAAATTGATGGTGATTTCAGACGGTTTCGCAGGTTTTTGACTCATAAAAAATCAATTTTGGGAACTGAACATCTGGTACAACCTCAATTTTCCACTCCTTGGTCAATATCACACAATCAGACACAAACTAGTTACGCCTTTTATTCTCAAATTATCTTTGATCACTGGTAGTGCCATTTAACTGTCTTGATTCACCTGTTGACACTTTTCTAGTGCCATACAAATTGATGGTGATTTCAGACAATTTCCCAGGTTTTTGGCTCATAAAAAAATCGATTTTGAGAGGTGAACATTTGGTAAAACCTCAATTTTCCACTCTTTGGACAACATTGACATCATATTCGCTCTTCTTGTTCCAAAACCCAAGAAGTACCTATTTTTATACACATTTTCACTCATAACACCCCTGGGCATATTCCGATCGGGCTGCAAAGTTTCGGGACGGAACTGGGGCCCAAATGGAGCTTGTTTGCGAAACAACGATTTTTTTGGACCGAAAATGAAGACGGTACACGTGATACGGCGGACGGACATTGCATTTTTGGAATCTACGCACCTTGAAACGGAAAAGAACAAATTTTGAGGGGGTGTTATAAACATTTTTTGCTGAGCGAATACATAGGTGTATTATTCACAGAATAATGAACCAAAAGCCAGTGCGAATAGAGCTTATGAGTTGTCAATGAAAACTGCGGGATTGAAAGTGGAGCAAATCTAAAAACCGCTAAGTGGAAGGTCGGGATCGCAGGAATATATCAGGGACTTCGCCTCTACTCAGCTGTACGAGTTCACACGCCGCGATTCCACGTTGTCTGGCCGCGAAAGGCGGTGCCAAGTCAGATGTCGTCCTTCACCCGTTGGAAGCCGTTTATGACCCGGATGTTCCTCCCACACCGGAAGGCCGGGTCCCGCCACACCGAGCCCACGGTCAGGATCACAATATCCACTTGTCACCGCTCTCTTATTGCTGTTGTTATGATTCAAATGACCATGCACAGTACCTAAATTATAATAATATAATCAGTATTCAAAAGATTCCGTGATATTAATGTATGTAATGTTAAAATATCTTTTACACCGGTTCGCAGAACTTAATACAGCAAATCCTGGCGGCTCAATACATAAACCTTCGCAATTCTGCCTTACTAAGAAAGACCGCTGTATCTACATTTGACATTGAAAAATAAATAAATGAATAAAAAGGAGGTTACAGTTGGAGGTTAACTGCATCGTTCCTAGGAATAATAGAAATAATATGGTTTCTTTTTATGTTCTTTATTTATGGATTGAAAACAAGTTTGGGAACCGTAACTAAAGTGCTAAGCTTGAAGCGCCGCATCTAAAATACGTAGAAAATACAGCAAATCCTGGCGGCTCAATAAATAAACCTTCGCAATTCTGCCTTACTAAGAAAGACCGCTGTATCTACATTTGACATTGAAAAATAAATAAATAAATAAAAAGGAGGTTAAAGTTGGAGGTTAACTGCATCGTTCCTAGGAATAATAGAAATAATATGGTTTCTTTTTATGTTCTTTATTTATGGATTGAAAACAAGTTTGGGAACCGTAACTAAAGTGCTAAGCTTGAAGAGCCGCATCTAAAATACGTAGAAAATACAGCAAATCCTGGCGGCTCAATACATAAACCTTCGCAATTCTGCCTTCCTAAGAAAGACCGCTGTATCTACATTTGACATTGAAAAATAAATAAATAAATAAAAAGGAGGTTAAAGGTGGAGGTTAACTGCATCGTTCCTAGGAATAATAGAAATAATATGGTTTCTTTTTATGTTCTTTATTTATGGATTGAAAACAAGTTTGGGAACCGTAACTAAAGTGCTAAGCTTGAAGCGCCGCATCTAAAATACGTAGAAAATACAGCAAATCCTGGCGGCTCAATAAATAAACCTTCGCAATTCTGCCTTACTAAGAAAGACCGCTGTATCTACATTTGACATTGAAAAATAAATAAATAAATAAAAAGGAGGTTAAAGTTGGAGGTTAACTGCATCGTTCCTAGGAATAATAGAAATAATATGGTTTCTTTTTATGTTCTTTATTTATGGATTGAAAACAAGTTTGGGAACCGTTACTAAAGTGCTAAGCTTGAAGCGCCGCATCTAAAATACGTAGAAAATACAGCAAATCCTGGCGGCTCAATAAATAAACCTTCGCAATTCTGCCTTACTAAGAAAGACCGCTGTATCTACATTTGACATTGAAAAATAAATAAATAAATAAAAAGGAGGTTAAAGTTGGAGGTTAACTGCATCGTTCCTAGGAATAATAAAAATAATATGGTTTCTTTTTATGTTCTTTATTTATGGATTGAAAACAAGTTTGGGAACCGTAACTAAAGTGCTAAGCTTGAAGCGCCGCATCTAAAATACGTAGAAAATACAGCAAATCCTGGCGGCTCAATACATAAACCTTCGCAATTCTGCCTTCCTAAGAAAGACCGCTGTATCTACATTTGACATTGAAAAATAAATAAATAAATAAAAAGGAGGTTAAAGTTGGAGGTTAACTGCATCGTTCCTAGGAATAATAGAAATAATATGGTTTCTTTTTATGTTCTTTATTTATGGATTGAAAACAAGTTTGGGAACCGTAACTAAAGTGATAAGCTTGAAGCGCCGCATCTAAAATACGTAGAAAATACAGCAAATCCTGGCGGCTCAATAAATAAACCTTCGCAATTCTGCCTTACTAAGAAAGACCGCTGTATCTACATTTGACATTGAAAAATAAATAAATAAATAAAAAGGAGGTTAAAGTTGGAGGTTAACTGCATCGTTCCTAGGAATAATAAAAATAATATGGTTTCTTTTTATGTTCTTTAATCAACTATTTCTGCAACTACTCGAGAAGATATGAAACAATCCGATATTCATTTCCATGATAATAAGCAAAATTCTCCCAGTTTGCTAGATACGGCTATCGCGCTAAGTAAATGTAGCTCGTTCCAGCCACCGCAGCTACGCGTTTCTTCCTTGCGCCGTATCTACAAGAGGTGGGCGGCCAATTATGGTTAAGGGTTGATAACAAGGTTGGGAACCGTAACTAAAGTGCTAAGCTTGAAGCGGCGCATCTAAAATACGTAGAAAATACAGCAAATCCTGGCGGCTCAATACATACCTAAACCTTCGCAATTCTGCCTTCCTAAGAAAGACCGCTGTATCTACAGTTGACATTAAAAGATAAATAAATAAATAAAAAGGAGGTTAAAGTTGGAGGTTAACTGCATCGTTCCTAGGAATACTAGAAATAATATGGTTTCTTTTTATGTTCTTTAATCAACTATTTCTTCAACTACTCGAGAAGATATGAAACAATCCGAGTATTCATTTCCATTATAATAAGCAAAATTCTCCCGGTTTGCTAGATACGGCTATCGCGCTAAGTAAACGTAGCTCGTTCCAGCCACCGCAGCTACGCGTTTCTTCCTTGCGCCGTATCTACAGGAGGTGGGCGGCCTATTATGGTTAAGGGTTGAAAACAAGGTTGGGATCCGTAACTAAAGTGCTAAGCTTGAAGCGCCGCATCTAAAATACGTAGAAAATGCCTACGCTAAGCAAGAACGCCGTATCTTCTCGTGGTTACGGCTCTTACGTTGTAGAACTAAGTAGATGCGGCGCTTGATCAGAGTATTTTGCGGCTAATCACATAATCAAAAAATGTTGTCTTAAAAGACGCAAAGTCGCGAAAAAAAACACAAAAAAAAACACCTCTACTATGTAAAAACCTTGATTATCAAAAAATATGTAGATACGGCGGTCTTTCTTAGAACGGCAAAATTGTAGGTCTTAAAACCCGAAGTTAGCCACTTCTACTATTTTGAGGAGCCATTGTTGGCGCCTTGCGCCGCTACCTGGTGCCGTCGACGCCAAAAACTTTTGAGCAAATTCTGATTGTCTGAAAAAATACTTATCGTTCGATCAACGTCTTAAG
This sequence comes from Leptopterna dolabrata, assembly GCA_954871275.1. Lineage (NCBI taxonomy): Eukaryota > Metazoa > Arthropoda > Insecta > Hemiptera > Miridae > Leptopterna > Leptopterna dolabrata. The sequence continues at coordinate 89,845 of CATPAC010000143.1, forward strand.
GGCGAATTTGATACTCCCTAATCTTTGCTGTTTTCACTTTTTAGTTGATTCCGATTTGTAATGACTATCACCATCTACAAAACAGAAAAGTCAACTGGGACTGATGAAGTGTGACTGGGTGAGGTGAAATATGAAAAGTGAAAAATGAAATTTCGTCCTTGTGGCGCTTAAGGAGTATCAGACTCGTCCTCATGGCGCTGAGCCATCTCCATACCCAGGTTGTAAGGTAAACTAGGTGTTTTTTACCATACCTTCCAAAGGAATCCGTCGTCAGAAGCTGGTCGAGTACTGGAGGCGAGCGCTTTCTATGTTTCGATGTGTAAGTAGTATTGTCTGGACGGCCTGAGGATGACGTACTTACATCGAAAGCGCTCCCCTCCAGTACCCGGACCTGCTAGTGACGACGGATTCCTCTTGAAAGTAGGTATGGTACTTATAGCGGAAATAACACTCGTTTTTTGTAGCCCTGGTGCCGCCGTGGCACCAAAACCTACATTTAAATTATAGGAAACATATAGATTTATTTATCAAAAGATTGAGAAAGTTATTTTATGTTTTTAAAATTATAAGAGGTTTTGCTGATATAATTTTGTTAAAAATGGTTTATTTTGGATTATGTAATTCATTAATTAGATATGGTATAATAGCATGGGGAAGTGCTTGTAAAAGTGCTCTTCGCCCGTTACAAATTGTTCAAAATACCATATTACGTATAATTTTAAATAGATCTTCCAGGAGTAATACAGCTCTACTCTATAAAGATTTGGGTTTCCTGAGAATTTCTGATATTTTTAGGAAAGAATCTTGTGTGCAGGTTTTCAAGACAGGAATTGATCCCAATAATGTATCAAAGCTTGAGTCGACTCGAATAGCAGACAGGTCAAATATTAGGTTATCTAAAGTAAATATTGAAATTTTTAGGAGAAATTCTTGTGTTGTGGCTCTCTATTTCTTTTATAATCATGGGATTGATGTTCGGCAGTTTAAAAATGTTAATCATTTTAAAAAATATATACTTGATCAAATAGTAAATGCTCAGGAATGATGTTAATTTCTTTTTTTGTATAGATAGTTTTTTTTTAATTTTTATTCTGGATTTTGATTGTATTTTGTCCGGCAGCTTGAAGAGTAGCGACTCCACAGGGGGATACAAATTCTTTGAATTTAGTCCTCTGTGGGCACAACTGTTCATTTCAAATTAGATTACTTCATTTTGTCTGTCTCTTTTATGTTTGTGCCAATAAATAAATAAATAAATAAATAATAAAAATAATAAAACCAGAACAACAATTTGTGGTGACCCAACGAGATACCCTCAAATTCTCAAGTCGCAAGACAGGCACAGTGGGTGACAAATTGCAACCCAGTCTATGCAAGCAGTTTGAATCTTATCGATAATAATAATTATGAGAATTATGGGTTTTCGTGTATTGCCTCACATCAAGAACTGCTAACATGAAACAAACCTCCCACCTTCCCGTTTCTAAAACCACCAATCATGGTTCGATTTGCAATCTTTTCCGACGGTCTAAAATATTTTCCTTCTCATTCTATGCTCTGTACCTATTACATTTCCAACGTTCCATTCCATTAGGATCATTCAAATAATATTACACCTGGATTAGTATTTATATGTCATTGAAATTGAAACGAAACACGTTTAGCTTGGATGTGAACATACACATGTTATACTATTTGGTTTCTGCTAAACGATGAATGATCATAATTGATCATGAAGTAGGTAAATATATTCATTCTACGTGTGGCAGTGGCTTTCATTTCATCGAATGCTTCATGATGGGCTTGTCCGCTTCAGTGGGCGCAAACTGCCTGAAAATGTGGTAATTATATTTTATGGAATTGAATACAATATTGGAGCTGATTCGCCATCGTAAATCTAGTCGGTACCTACCGCCGTTCTATTATAATATCTACGTTCGTTAGGAGGCCTCAAAAGGGCTGCATTGTTTCGTGGCTAGCACTCAAGGTATGAAGGTCAGAATAAAACTAATAAAACCAGTTCTCCCAGAAATAGAAAGGCCTAGCGAGTGACACATTAAATCTTTCCCATTCATCTACCGTTATCATCTACACTCAACACCTCACACGCCGCTTTCTCGAACATACTGCATACTACTCCTATTTTTTGGGAGTGTGTCAGTTGAGAACTCAGGCTATTTTATTATATTTGAACTTGAATTTCGAATTGAATTCATCATACCTGGAATATAACGTTTATGCAAACAAATTCGCCCATAATAATATCTGTCATATTCCGGAAAAATCAAAATATATGAAAATATGCGAATCTCGTTTCTAAATTCGAAATATTCACCATATTGATTAAAAAACGTGCTGTGGGTTACGGCTGATAGCCACAACTGTCTCACTCGTTACCTAAGGCTACCTAAAATATTCTAAAGGCAAATAATACCTAGGAAGGTCACCTACAGGTAGCGGTTGTGCCAACCACTTTTTTCCGACAGGTTTTTGAAAATAATATGACAGTATACGCCAGTTTTCGCAAAAATATATATCCCCGACCACCCAAATAATAATAATAGTAATAACTTTATTTCCAAAATTGGAACACTGTTCCCGCCTAGCTTTGGGAAGCTCAAAGTAATGTGCATATATTTTTTATTATAAAAGTAACACAATCTATGCAAACAGGTAGGTATGTGCAAATTTAATTTTCAATTTTTAGCTCAGTTTGTTTGGAAACGCTCAGAGCGTCTACATGGATACATAATACTTAGGTATCTATGAAAAATTGCATATAAATATGCTAAATGGATACAATGGACGATGCAGATTCGATGACGTCACTATTCGAGTGTCTCATGTTGGCGTAGCTTCAAAAAAACCTCGGTTGAGGTGTATGGTTTCTCTGAAATCATCCGCTTTGGAAATAAGCTACCGCTAGAGAAAATTGAATAACATATAGAAATAAGATTTCTTTCAGTACATATTTTGTTGTAGTAGTTGTACGAAAAATATTTTTAAAGACATAATACCTACTCAAAGCGTGCAAGGATTTTGGGTTAGGGCTTTGGAAATAAACTACCTCTAGAGAAAATTGAATAACATAATATAGGAATAAGATTTCTTTCATTACATATTTTGTTGTAGTAGTTGTACGAAAAATATTTTTAAGACATGATACTCAAAGGTGTGGATGGCGTGCAAGGATTTTGGGTTATGGCTTTGGAAATAAACTACCGCTAGAGAAAATTGAATAACATATAGGAATAAAATTTCTTTCATTACATATTTTGTTGTAGTAGTTGTACGAAAAATATTTTTAAGACATGATACTCAAAGGTGTGGATGGCGTGCAAGGATTTTGGGTTAGGATCCACCTTGGAAAAACCACATCACCCTATCATAGCCCATCCATCTACCCGATTGGGTGCCTTGGAGTACCATGATTTCTTGGGTTCGGGTGTGATGTAGGTAATTTCTTAAACAAGGTAGGTAGAGCGAAAATAAACCTTTTGTCGAGATGGCTATCTCCTTGAACTCATTCAATTTTTTTAAAGTCATTTATCCATGCGAAACAAGATTTAGGGGAAATGCAAATTGAGAACCTGCTCAATATCCAAGGCTTCACATAAACCTGCCTTATTTAACACTCGCTTCAACACCAGTGGACTGCTCAGACTTTGTTTGGGGGAAAAAATATATAAATATAAATAGTCTGTATTTAAAAGTTTTCTCTCTAACAACCTCGTATCGTTTTGCATTGGGTGCAATGGTGAGAATGTAACCCACTTCTCGGATATCTTGAAGGAATGATGTAGAGCCGAGTGATACGAACTGCCTCCCACAACGGTGTCTTGAGACCGTTTTCATTTATCAAACCCCAAGACTAAGGTGGGTGAGCTGGCTGGGGCTCTCTAGGTACGACCGGTTCTCATTCATTGTTTTCTTTTATTCAAGCCCTGAAAAACTGGCAACACGGCCGTTAGAGTTTCAACGTGGAATAGAAGTTGATCTATCAGCGTTAACCTCATTCTGGAGCCTCCTGAAGAAGGTAAGGTGACCATCGGGGATCTACAGCTGCCCCTTGCTCAGATTTTTCAATGCGGCGGTGTCCAAAATATCGCTTGCAGCTTGGCTTTACGAGCGAATCGTGAAAACACTTGGGTACTTCCAACTTCAAGTTTTTTCTTCCTTCAAAATTTCGGGACATTTTTCCGAATTGTAATATTATTATTGGAATAAATTGAATAAGATATCTAACCAAGACCCACCACCTAGACCAAATGACGAAGTCATAGAAATACCACATGAAAATCCCTTTAAACAACGGTCTTGAGCTGAAATATTGTCTGTTGATAGATTATCGTTGGTTCCTAGAGTTGGTTCCGTATTATATAAAATGCGTTCAAATAATATATAGTACTACTATTGTAAGTGCTAAATACGGCGTAGGGTGGACAAACGGAATTTTTTGGTTTATAATTCTGTGAATAATACACCTATGTATTCGCTCAGCAAAAAATTTTTATAACACCCCCTCAAAATTTTTTCTTTTCCGTTTCAAGGTGCGTAGATTCCAAAAGTGCAATGTCCGTCCGCCGTCCGCCGTACGCCGTACCCCGAACGCCGTACGCCGTCCGCCGTATCACGTGTACCGGCTTCATTTTCGGTCTAAAAAAGTCGTTCTTTCGCACACATGCTCCATTTGGGCCCTAGTTCTGTCCCGAAACTTTTCAGCCGGATCGGAATATACCCAGGGGTGTTACGAGTGAAAATGTGAGTAAAAATAGGTACTTTTTGCGTTTTAGCAACATGTTGATAACATGAGCTTCTGAGATATCGTTTTCCATGTATTTGGGGACGAGAAGACCGAATATGAAGTCGATTTTGACCCAGGAGTGGAAAATCGAGGTTCTACCAAATGTTCAGCTCCCAAAATTAATTTTTTATGAGTCAAAATCTAGGGAAATCGTCTGAAATCGCCATAAGTTTGTAGAATAACACTGGAAAAAGTGTCAAATCGTGGACCAAGACGATTAAATGGCACTACCAATGATCAAAGATAAATTTAAAAAAAAAGAAAAAAAAGGAGCGTATCTAATTCGATTTTATGGGCCAAAAATGGTGAAAACCATCATAAATAGCTATTTCAATTATTTCACATGAATTAAACAATAAATGAACAGCCCAAATTTCTGTAGGTAGGTATGTCCAGTAGAATAATAAACCAATGTGACAAGGACTTTGCAGCGTTTTTACAGAATTTTCGGATTTTACGTACCTACCTTGAAAAGTAAACCATCAAATTTTGAGAGGGGGTTAAATTTTTTTTTCATGCTCGATTCCAAATGTTCATTATTGAAAATAATAAACCAAAAAATGAATTCGCGATCGTGTTACTAACGGAATTATTGTTTTACCTAAGAATAACTTAATGATTGATGTCTTCCGTGCCTTGGTATCAAGCAGTATGGACTACCCCAACAAAAATCGTTCCACTAACTATCGCGTAATTTGTTTTTACTACTTTTTTGATTAGGTGATGATGAATTAGCTACTTCAAGCATACCTTGCCAGGACCTGATAACACGCTGTCACTTTTCGCATTTCCCTTTGATGAGTACTTATTCAAATCTGTAAATGGGATTTTCGCCAAGTAAATCATAAAAGGGTTTTACGATTTTCGTTTTACAGTCCGCGTGTGGTCTTTAGACCCATAAAAAGAGGATGGTGTCCGTCATTCTGCAGCCTAGACACTAGACAAGCTTTCAAATCAATCGGCAATGTTACGAAGAATGCGTCAAATCACAATGAATTGCGGAAATGTAAATTTCGATTTGCTCTTGAAAAATAGTAATAAAAACGCTTTAAATTACTACTCAAGGGTTTATCGTTCATCTGTATCGCTGCCCCTTTTGCGTATTGATCACTCTTATCTGTGGTCAATACCCACCCTCGTGCTCCCCCCCCCCCCCCCCCCCCAGGAAAACCCTAAATCGGGTAGGCAGGCAATGGACACAGCCGGAGAATTACGGTTTCAAAATTATGCGGTGAATTCAACAACTATATCATTAATTACTTGTTTTTATTCAAGAAGTATAACGTTTGTTCAAGTTACAAAAGTACCCAATAACAAAATCCGAAGCAGCCGTCATTCTTTTTATGGAATATTATCGCGGAACAACCAACTAGATTTCATACAGCCATGCGTGATTGTAATCAGCTGTTTCCTAGCAATGATTTCATTAACGATCATGTTGACGAAGCTTTTCAGTGCAAACTCCAGTGCGTTACTGTGCACGAACTGACGTACCTATAGTGCTCCGAGTGGTTTGAAAAAATTCTCAACTTCGAGATCAGTCTAAAAACGTTAAAAACCCATACCCGTATATTGAAAGTTTTTGGCACTCTGAAAATTTTAACCCCTGTTTTTGACCAGGCCAATTTTGTTTTCATGCTTGATTCCAAAGGTTTTCTGGTTGTCCAGAACCAGCTAAGCCAAAGAGATGGTATAACGAGTAGAAACCTGTTGAGTACCTAAGTACCTAGCGCTTGTATCAGAAATCCACAAGGATCCCTTGCGTTTGACTTTCTGATTATTTTGTTGATATGTGACTAAGCTACAGATTGATCTGTGTCAGATTCGTCAGTCTCTTCAGAGCTGATGCGTGAGAAGGCTTTGGATATGCAAATCCACCCAATGAATGCGTGGCCCAGTTTCGATACCGAATCGCTGGCTTCGCAGGCATCTGCATACCAGTAACTGGAATCTCCAATCTGGAAGAACCAGAATCTCATTTGATAACTGATCCAGAAAATTTTGCCAGGCGGGGCACTTCGCGGTTTCGATACAAGAAGGCTCAGGTCGCCTGTTATGGTTGGATGACATAAAGCCATAAAGTTGGAACATGAAATACGACATTATTGGACAGGGATGGGTGACGAACTGTTGAGAAAATCTAAGCCAGTCATGTCGAAGAAGTGAAGTTAATACAGAACTGGTGTATCTCATTTCTATGCATATCGAATGAATTGGACGTAAAGTGTACTTGCTCACAACCTTCATCCTCGTTCGAATCGTGTTTAGTCACTTATGTTATGCACCAGGCACCTTCCTGGTACTTGAGCAGTTATGCACTTTTTTATTGCGCTAGCCTGACTTTATTATTTTGTATCTGTATAAGCAAATCTGACTGGTGCGTCTAGAAATCGTTGGTCTCATCCATCCAAAATGAAAGAAAATCGGAAAAAAAATCTAGGGGAAGCTTTTTTTTCACTTTTTTTTAAATTAACCAAAAAACTTTATTGTTTTGAAAAAAATCACAGTTTTGTGCAAAACAGAATATACAAGAACTTGGATAACTGACGGTTCAAGGGACCGACCCTTTACCGGTCAATTAACCAGGTTCAGTTATCCGCTTTTCACGAACTAAACCACTCGCGATGAAATCGTGGAAACCCATTTCAAAGAAAAAGATAAACTTAGTTTTTGAAAGGTTGTCCATTTCCACTAATACGCGAAAAAATGCGAAAAATACACTGCCATACCGGTTTCGGTGATAAAACCATCGTCAGTAACAAACAGTAACTGAAGGCACATTGGGGAGGTGACCTTATAAGTTGTCCTAAGAGTGAAAGGTGGTCGATTGGGATTGGTTGTGAAGATGAATGGTGAAGGGAGCGAAGTGAAGGGGGTGGATTCTGATTGGCCAAGGAAGTGAATGCCATAGAAAGGAAGGTAGGGTGGGAAGAGAGGGAGGGGAGGAACCAAGGTATAACAGAAATGAACGCAATAATGGAGAAAAACTTGAAGGAATTACACCATTCAAAGATTTACCAACCTATGACTCTTAATAATTTCGAATTTTTCAAGTGCATCCGACATGCTCCCTTTTGAGCAGAAATGAAGAGATAATCAACAAACTGTCTGTCTGTAAGATCAAAATCGAAGCTATGGCTGGATTCATTCAAGTGACGTACAAAGGCCGAATCACCCTTATTATCCCTGAAATCTTTTTCATGTTCCTTTATCCTTTCTCTAAACTTCCTACCATTTTGACCACAATCGTTTCCTTCCACTTTTCACCTTTCAGTTTTGGGAATATTTATAAGGTCACCTCTCCAATGTGCTTTCAGTTATTGTTTGTTACTGACGAAGGTTTCATCACAGAAACTGGTATAACATATATTTTTCGCGTTTTTTCGTGTATTAGTGGAAATAGACAACCTTTCCATAACTCGGTTTTTATTTTTCTTATCCGCTTTTCATTCATCCAGGTCAAGAATGATGAATCTGTCAGTTAAGCAGGTTTTGAATGAAAAGCAAACACTTCAGATGTTTCATAAGAAACACGAAAAATGTGCCAGAAAGGTCGGCGGTCTGTCGATTGTCAGTCGTTTAGGAAACGTGGGGGGGGGGGGGGGGGGAGGTTTCAATTAAAAAGGTTTTCTAAGGTCAGTTGTAGAGGTTTTCTGGCCTCAAGGGGGTGGGGCCGGCAAAATTCCTTCAGTAAAAGAATTTTTTCAATTACCTCCGTGACAGCCAGGTTCTACTGTAGTAGGAGTAGCGGAATTTTCACTTTCAAGAGGAAAAAAAAGTTGTTTGTCTCCAAAATCAAAATTTCCACTCGCTTTTTTACGTTTTAGAGCTTTCTGAACCAATTTGGTTCGGTGTCTGTACGTACCTACTAAATTTTTCACGATCAGTCGCCAGTGATGTTATTACAAGATATTTAAATTTATTATTAGAAATCCTCTCCATCCTACTATGTAATTAGAAAACGTTTAATTGATCTATAGTTACCTTCATGTTATCGATATTTGCCCTTTAACTCGGCAGAGGTTTTTTGGCTCACTTTACAGCTTGGGTAGGACCTATAATAGTTTTATTACTGGAGTTATTCCAGGTCTGAATAAAAGCAGTTTCTTTTTCCCTATTTGGTTGCAGGCAAAAAAGGTAACAGACCAACGGAAATAAGCTACCTGTTTTCATTCGATGAGGATATGGGTTTCAAAGTTCTTTGAAAGGGGGGAAGGAGGCTATTTTTCTGAACCCAAGTGAACTGCAGCCACTGAGCGTGGAAGATATTATCTTCTATTCTAAGAGCTGCAACTACGCCACACGAAAGCTGGTCTGTGATTGGCTCATTGGCTATTCCCAAAATTCTTCGAATCTCCCAAGCCCCCGCCCCTTGAGCCTTTCCACAGTTTTCGTATTTCTGTTTCAGTGCGGTTCGTGACTTGAAAGGGTCTGTTGGGTTAAAATGTGCCTAATTCGTTGTGGGGATTCAGTGAGTAGGTACCTGTGCATATTCCTTGGATTGGTACTGGAAAATAGACGACCACAACTGTAAGTACCTTCCTGTCTTCTGTAGTTAGATCCAATGTCTTTGATTTTGAGTTTTAGTTGATTGATAGGTCCCTACATGGGCCGTACATAGAAATTTAAATGACCTCGTCAGGAACATGTTATTACGTGTTATTAATCTAAAATTCTGTTTTACGTGTTTGTAATAACGAAAATTCTTCTAATGGTTTTCCATTTCCTGCTTATAAAATCATACTCAGCCCAGTTTTGAGTAACTCAAATTGGGCGCTGATCCAAGTTGCGAGATTTGTGGCCAAGTCTTGAAGATTGAATTTTTGGTATTCTTCTTGGCCTGTGGTAGGAAATCTGGTTAACAGACATTTTGGTTTATTATTTTCAATAATGAACCTTTGGAATCGAGCATGAAAATAATTTTAACCCCCCCCCCCCCCTCCCCCCTTAAAATTTGATGGTTTCCGTTTCAACGTAGCTATTATGTAGAATCGAAAATGGAAAAAAGCTACAAATTATTACACAGCGGTCCATTCTGCGTAGATCACTGTTTTCTGTGGTCAATACCTACCCACCCTCGAGCTCCCCCCAGGAAAATGCGCGGGATTCAGTTCAATCGTCAATTATTTGTTGTTATTCATGAAGCATAAGGTAAATAATAAACCGTTATGTAACGTTTGAACGTTTGTTCTAGCTACAAGAGTGCCTATCAACCAAATTCAAAAGAGCCACCATTCATCAAATGAAATATATCACAGAACAACCAGCTCGACTTCATGCAGCCATACGTGATTATAATCAGGTGCTCCCTAGCAATGATATCTGGGCCGGATGTATACCGTTTCATTCACGAACATGTTGACGAATTTTCGGTGCAAACGAAACGGCTGGACCTACAATGATGATGATGATAATGATGTTTATTCAAAGTGTGTGTGTTTTACAATGCCCCGGGTGGTCTCAAACGATTCTCTTGTTCGAGATCAATTTAAAACTTAAAAAAAAACCCATATCCTTCTATTGAAAGTTTTTTCAATACCTACTTACCAAGTCCCTGACAGTAACGCCGAGCTTCGCGGACCAGCTAGACCCCAAATGGGACATAAAAACCAAATTTCATTAATATTTTGGTTCATGAGAACTAAGAAATTTGTGGGGAACAGCGGACGGACAGAACTTCTTTTATTCCATTTTCGGATTCTACATACCTTGAAACAAAAACCATCAATTTTAGCGAATTTTCAAAGAAAATGAAGCTATTGCAATGGCTTCGAAATTTAAATAATATAAATTTTTGGAAATTTTCTTCATAGAAATCCGTTTCAGACCATTCTAAAACGATTCCTGAAATTTAACACTTTTTTATATGTATATATATATATATATGTGTCACTCCAGACGATAACTCTCGATAGAATTGAGATAAACAGCTCAAATTTGCACAAAAAATCTATCTTGGCAATCGAAAGGCTAAGTTCGAAGATGGGCGAAATTGGCCTACTCTAAGGAGGGTTTTGGCGCATTTAAAGTGCGCAAAAATTACCCAAAAATCCCCAAAATGTTATTTTCCAACAAGTGACCCCTCATTTTAAAGGGTTTTGCACGCTGAACACGATGGTGGAATCGGATTTTAGATATCTTGATCCGTTCTCAAATTAGAGCATTTAAAGTGCGCATAAATTACCCAAAAATCCCCAAAATGTTATTTTCTAACAAGTGACCCCTCATTTTAAAGGTTTTTGTACGCTGAACACGATGGTGAAATCAGAATTGCGATATCTCATTCCGTTCTCAAACTGGAGCACTTTGAAGATTAAGGAACGTGGTTATTTCTTCGAAAATTCGCTCTTATAGCCATGCTGCATGACTGGAACTTTTTTTGCATGCTCGATTCCAAAGGTTCATTATTGAAAATAATAAACCAAAATTTCTGTCCGTCCGCCGAACGCTGCACTTCGCTTTTCTTAGTTACCATGAACCAAAATCAATGGAATTCTGTTTGTAGGTCCCGTTTGGGGTCTAGTTGGTCCGCGAAGCTCGGCGTTACTGTCAGTCATCTCTAAGGGGTGAAAAATAGGGGTTGCAATTTTCAGAACGGCATAGCTCGAAAACTTTCAATAGAACGTTATAATTTTTTTCAAATTTTTAAATTGATCTTGAACTAAGGAATTTTTTGAGACCATTTGGAGCATTTTACGACCAGCCATCGTTTGCGCCGAAAAGCTTCGTCAGCACGATCGTGAATGAAACGGTATACATCCGGCCCAGATATCATTGCTAGGGAGCACCTGATTATGGTACAAGTATGTTATAGCCCCGCCAATATCGATTGTATCGATTATCTCAAATACATCGATCCTTGTGGTATCGATGACGGCTCAATATGGCGTCCCGATGCCTACATCCCGGGTGCCGATATCAACTTTCAAAATGAATACGGGAAGACCATTGTAAGGACACCAAAAAATAAGAGTGACTATAACATACTTGTACCATCTATTCAGAAGTCCCAAACAACCTGCTCATTCACGGGATAGTTTCTGGGATTGTTTATCTTTTTTGAGATGCGAGCGCTAGCGAGCATCCAGATCGCTTGACAATGCGAGCGGCGGAATGGGAACTAAACTTCGTGTACACCCACCGTCTTGTCTGATACACGTCATCGATACCACAAGGATCGATGTATTTGAGATAATCGATACAATCGATATTGGCGGGGCTATAACATACTTGTACCGTTTAGTATTTTGTTGATAAGTACTTTTGTAACTAAAGCAAACTTTATGCTCCAGGAATAACAAAAATTAATGATAATATATAATAATATTAATAATAATATAATATTAATGATATAATTGTCGAATCCACCGCATAATTTATGAAATATTGCCCGGCCGGCTCCAGTACAGGTACTCGATTTACGACTTTCCTTGGGGGAGCTCGAGGGTATTGACCACAGAAAACAGTGATCTACGCAGAAGGGGCATCTGTACAGGTAAATAATCCGTAGTGTAATAATTTGCAGCGTTTTTTATTCCATTTTCGGATTCGAAAAACCTTGAAACGGAAACCAGCAATTTTTGGTTTAATCAGTCGGTAGTATGAACAAGCTCTCCAGGTGAATTTAAAAGGTAGAAATCATTTTTCAGCGTTTATGTTGGTGACGTTAGCGAAAGGACGTCCTAGTGATGTTTGTTTCTGTGGACTTTTAAAATAAAAATTCACTGGTCCAACAAGAATCGAAGATCCATTTGTGAGTATGTGCGCTCCTCAGATCGTCCCGAGTCACGGTTTTCTTTTTCATGACGCGTTCGAAACAATGGGCGGCCTTTTTTTTCCGGAGTGAGTTCGGACGAGTGGATTTTTAAAGGAGACGGAGAACGCCGTTGAACTTACTGATTGAACTGAAGCAAAAGGCGGCACTCGCTCTATCTGAGCTGAAGCATCACCGTCGAGAGCGTGGGAAGTCACGATGCTGTGTGGGACCCCCTTGGCCGCAAGGGCCCTCGTCCCGTCTGAAACTCCCCTTGTTGCCCTTCCGAAGCGAAATCTAGTTCACCGTTGCGAAATACGGATCAGCTCCGTAGGAGAGGTGCCCATCCACGTAGTGTTTGAACTTGCCAAGGCTGTGTGTTGTTAGAGCTTCCCAATCCCAGCGTTATGTGTGTACCTGTGAATTTTATTTTTTATTTTTTAAATTGCATTTATTCAAGAATTTTTCACACCCAAAACAAAAGTACATAAAATTCTAAAATAAAAAGTACATGTGCATTCGAAAACATTGCAAGCTACCAGTGCTCTATGGTAATACCCCAAAAGAGCAAGCTCGCGCAAGGAGTATGAGTCTTTGAATCCAGCACAAAAGAAAAAAAACGCTGCAAATCCCTGCACAACGGTTTATTATTTTGTACAGAATACTCTTCTGTTACAGATAACCCATCTATACAGGGTGTAACATGAGTGATGCAAAACCTCTCTCCTACGTGTTCTACATCTACATAATTTCCGACCAAGTGTCCTATAACTTTTTTTTTTACTTCGCTTAAAACCCCACTTTTTTCACTTTTAAGATTTTTTTGAGTTTCCGACCTCGTCTCACTAAAGCAGCTATAATTTCCTTAATTTAAAGAGTAAATTCAAATTTGAAGATACCTACCGTTGGAAAGAGCGTTAAATTTCCTGTCTCTTTAATGCCTAACGCATTGTTTTTTGGAGGATTTGACGAGTGAAAATGGAGTTTGAATAGTGAATTTGGTCAAAATCTTAAAATCGTCTGTTTTTTTTTCAAACGCTTGGTGATCCTATTAATTCGTGTAGCAGAATGGTGAAGTTAAGCTGAAAAAATGCGCCAAAACGTCAGCTTTCCAAGGGACTAATCAAAACGTTTTTTGGAATTGATTTCAAGAGAGAAAATGGGGTTTGAATACGAAAAAACGTGTTGTTTCCGGCTTAATTGTGAGTTTTTCATGAAAAATGTGCCTATTGTGAAGTACCTAGTGAGTCAACTATGGGGTAATTTTCAAATCGAATGGTGACACCCTCACATTATCTCCCAGTAAGTATTTGGTCGTTATTTTCATTCTAGACCAAGGGTGTTGGCATTACAAAGAATGGAACTATGGAAGTTAAGCGAAGATGACTGAAAGATCCGTGAGACGAATTCTGTTTGTGTACCTCTACGAATGATTGGGATGAGTACTTATCTTTTTCGCTGCCACCTTTGGACCCTTCACAAACGAACCGGTCACTGTATTCGCCAATATGGAGGGCATTTTGAGGAAATAAAGGATTGAACAGAGTCCCGCTTAACTTCCATAGTTCCATTCTTTGTAATGCCAACACCCTTGGACTAAAATGAAAATAACGACCAAATACTTGCTGGGAGATGATGTGAGGGTGCCGCCATTCGATTTGAAAATCACCCCATAGTTGACTCACTACTTCACAAAAGGTACCTACCTTTTTCATGAAAAACCCACATTTAGCCGGAAACAACACGTGTTTTCTTATTCAAACCTCATTTTCTCTCTTGAAATCAATTCCAAAAAACGTTTTGATTAGTCCCTTGGAAAGCTGACGTTTTGGCGCATTTTTTAGCTTACCTTCACCATTCTGCTACAAGAATTAATAGGATCACCAAGCGTTTGAAAAACAGACGATTTTAAGATTTTGACCAAATTCACTTTTCAAACTCCATTTTCACTCCTCAAATCCTCCTAAAAAAATTTTGTTAGGCATTAAAGAGACAGGAAATTTAACGCTCTTTCCAGCGGTATCTCTAAATTTGAATTTACTTTTTAAATTAAGGAAATAATAGCTCCTTTAGTGAGACGAGGTCGGAAACTCGAAAAAAATTTTAAAAGTGAAAAAAGTGGGGTATTAGGCGGAGTAAATAAAAGCTATACGACACTTGGTCGGAAATTAGATGTAGAACACGTGGGAGAGAGGTTTTGCATCACTCATGTTACACCCTGTATAATATAATATGTACTACTCTATACATATTATGTGGATCGCAGATCCTCCGTAGGTTAGTACCTAACCCCGTACTCGTTGCTAGGTACCTACCTAAATCACGAGTTAAATGCTGCTAAAATAATACCGTCGATGACAAACAGTAACTAAAACGGCAAAAATAAACGCAAATAATGAAGTTCTGATGGAAAATTGTTAATGTGGAGTGAAATAGATGTCCCTTCTGCGTGGATCACTGTTTTCTGTGGTCAATACCTATAACGAACCGTTGTGTAATAACTTGCCCATCAATAATACTCCAACGGTTGTTCAAGTTGCAAAAGTACCGATCAACAAAATCCAGCCCCTTCTTGGTAGATGAACCGTTGTGTAATAATTTACCGTTATGTAATAATTTACCGTTATATAATTTACCGTAATATATTTACCGTTATAATAGCTTGCCCGTTTGCAATAGGTCGCTGAGAGCTCCGAACGCATTTTGGTCTCTCCTGCAAAATTTAACAATTTCAACTTATCCTCTTTAGATTCTGAAGTTATTTTAACTTCTACTGATATTTTTATCAGGTGCATGATTTTTGAAGGTGCATTCCCAGGGAATCCTTCCGTTATTATACTTACGTGAAACTGAAGCGCATAATAAATTGCGAAATTTCTTCCTGCTTTTATGACGTCAGAAGTATTAAGAATCGCTCCCTCTGATGAATAAACCCCTAGATACCTTAGATGCCAGACCTTGTTGCATACCACTGACAAAAACTTGCATATTTCAACAATTAGGTATTATAATGAGAACTCTAACCTCATATTAGGATGGCAGTGAGAAAACTTTGGTAGGTAGCCTCCACATTATCAGTTGCAATATTAGCTGCTTGATTTACAGTATACACACATAATAAAATATGGCGGGTAAGAATCGAAGTTTAGAAAACAATTCTCAGTTGCTATTCCCGGTAATGCCAAATAGGCTTGTGTTCCTGTCGATTTGATGTAGTAAAATAATTTATGAGCGAAAATGAAAGCCCGTGTTCCGGAGATTTCGAAACGTTTACCTGGAGCCATCATCGCAGAGGCGGCCAAAGCAGGAAAACCGCAGGACCTACTAAATCAATGGCGGTCCTGTGATCTGAGTTTTATCTTCTGATTCTATGCAAATCGTCTATGGGGTAGCGTCGGAAACTGGGTCGTCTTTGTTCGGGAATTTCATCGGACGTCAGATTTCTCGCCGCAGATTATGAAGATCGGGTCTCAAGCTAATGGACTTTTCAAATCGTGAATAACTTTCGGGCAATGAAAAAGTGAGATTCGGCGCTTACAAAATGAGTTGCTTTTGCTGCTAAGGCGAAACGAAAAGGAGATGGATTAAACTGTATTTTGGATAGAAGTGGCATTTGTGGTTACTGTGAGAACGGCCCGAGATGAAATCTAGTGACGATGGGGGATATCGTTGTCTTTCTGAAATTGGCAAGTTTTGAGCAGGTGCCACTGGAGCTCACCAGTAATATCTGCCTTCTTGTAGATTTCTGACTTTCAGTTTGAAACGACTGGAAAGGTTGTGGGTACCATTGCCGTGTTTCAGGTGCTTAGAAATTGCTCCATCTACTCTGCATCGTAGCTTCGTGAGAAGCCCACTTTTATAATAGTAGGTACTAGGGTGGTCACAAGGCAATAGGCAAAATTTTTTTTGAGAAAATCACTTCTGGCAACCCCCTAAAAGGTGCCATTTGACTAGAAAATGAGATTCGCAAAGTTTTAGGTCGATCGGATAACGGTTACCCGTGCCGCATTGAGGTTGAAGATCAGAAAAACTCACTTTGTTTCATAAAAATACTCTTTTTTTCCTCATAACATAGTAACCATTTGTCCTAGAGACTTGAAATTGGTCTCATTTTATTTAAAAGGTTATCTTCTTCAACTTTTACTTCCATAATTTTTTCGCTACATCCTGTAGATTTTATGTTATTCAGCTTTTCCCATCTCAAAACGTGGTCCGTTTCAGCAAATGTGCCTTTTTACGCATACCCCTAAAAACCACACTCCAGTCAATGAAATCGACCTCCAGGCGATTTGACACTTCTTTATCACTCTGGTTTATTGAAAATGAGTATGTTTCAGGTATAAATGTAAAGGTTGAGGCTGTAATAAGGCTGTTGCGGACTTGCTGGAGCAATTATTGCAAAAAGAACTTTTCTACTTAGCATGCCGTCATCACATTTAGGAAATTATTTTGAAAGCCGTGTTTGATAGCAAGATAGGCTCGACCACTGGTCCTGAACCTAGCGTTTTCAAAAAATTTCAAGTTGGGTGGCCTAAGTTCGACCAAACTAAATACAAAACTAGTCTACATGATGATAATACGAGTATTAGGTGCACAATTAGTAACATTAATCAAGTTTCACTTTTTTTAATGGAACATTTGGAAACCCTGCAGCCCAGAGAGGATTACAAAGAGTTTCTTCAACTTTGTTTAGTGTTTATAGGGCTTCCTCCCCAAAACTTTTCTTTTAAAGCACCTGGTGCAATTCATCACGCCAGGTGGATGGCCAAAGCAATTTACTGCCTCAAAATTTATCTTTTTAGAGATCAATTGTTATTAACTCAAAATGAAATGAAAGGAATAGAAGAAATTTGTGTTTTTATAATAAATATTTACGCCAAGGCATGGTTCAATGCCCCCAAACCTGCTTTGGCCCCTAAACAAGATCTGGAAATGTTGAAAGCATTAGTAGAGTATAGGAAAATTGACACAGAAATAGCAGATAAGGCTTTGTCAAAATTTGTAAACCATCTGTGGTACCTCAGCTCAGAGAAAATAGCGTTCTCGTTTTTCGACCACACTTTAGAAGACAACATTAAAAAAAGTATGGCCATGAAATTATTTTCCCTAGGTGAACCCGATAGTGAAATTGATGGTAGGGATAGAAAAGCGATTTTAGATTTTGCACATGTAGAGCAAATTTTGGATAAGCAACTGATTTTTTGTCCCCTCTCAAACCTTGAATTTTTTCAAGCGGTTTTCCATAGAGACAGATTTTTTAAACACCGATAAACGCTTATAGAACAAAAATCCTCATTATTTGCATGCTAAAAACATAGTGAACGGTTTAAGGGTAGACAACGACACTGCTGAAAGAGGAGTGAAATTGATACAAGACTTCAACTCTTGCTTGACAAAAGACGAAGAACAGCGCCAATTTTTATTACAAGTTGTGTCAGAATGTAGGAAAATTTACCCTGATGTCGATAAAGCCTCACTATCTAAGCCATTAATGTAGTTCTAAATTCAGTGGTGTTGGAATAGATATATTGTGTTGTAAAATAAGTTCCAGGCTATTATTTTCTATACAAAAAACTTTCAATTTGTATTATTAAAACCCTTTTTACATAATTTTTATTGTTTTTTGTGCATTTCATTGCACCCACCACCCACCCATCTCCCCCCTACCCCCTCCATATATTATATATTAGATTCAAATGTATCAATTTTCAATATACCAGAGTGATAAAGAAGTATCAAATTGCCTAGAGGTCGATTTCATTGACTGGAGTGTGGTTTTTAGGGGTATGCGTAAAAAGGCACATTTGCTGAAACGGACCACGTTTTGAGATGGGAAAAGCTGAATAACATAAAATCTATAGGATCTAGCGAAAAAATTATTGGAGTAAAAGTTGAAGAAGATAACATTTCAAATAAAATAAGACCAATTTCAAGTCTCTAGGACAAATACTATGTTATGAGGAAAGAAATAATATTTTTATGAAAAAAAGTGAGTTTTTCTAAACTTCAACCTCGATGCGGCACGGGTTAATGTTATCCGATCGACCTAATACTTTGGGAATCTCATTTTCTAGTCAAATGTCACCTTTTAGGGGGTTGCCACGATTGAATTTCGAAAGTTGACTTTTTGTGACCACTCTATTAGGTACTTTGTAATTTGAAGAAATCAGCAGCGGCCCTTCCGAGAATTGCTCGGACATATCAACGCATAGGTACATAAGTAATATACAGGTGTTCAGACTGATTGACGGAACGATCAATGTACCTGTTATTCCTGATCTACCCTACAAGTTTGAACTCATTTCAACGATATTTAAGCTAGTTATGTGCGTTTCAAGTATTTCACGTTTGCGCATGCGCAGACGAAAGTTACAGTACTTTTTCAATGATTTTGGTATGGGATGGAGGCCATCTGCGACCCCATCCGCACCTACCCTCCAAATTTCAGCCCATTTCGACCAATATTTCAGGCAGTTATGGGCGTTACTAGAAATATGGCACAGACAGACAGACGCACAGACAGACAAACGGACAGACTCGGAACCAAAAATGTCCCTTGATGTCTGAAACGGAAAATTTTCATTTTGGAGGACATATAAATATATATTTATTTTTTTAAACTCAGTTGGCTCAAGCGAATCCAATGCCCTCCGGTAGTGAGATAGCAAAAAGTAGAGTTAAAGGAAAAAAACTCACAAAAACAAGGGGTTAACAAAAATTGCAGGAAGAACGTCTTGTTGGAAATTAGTTGGAGAATCGATTCCTAGAAGGTTCTCAAACTTGAGTCTGTATAGTATGTAGAAAACCAGAGCCATTCCTAAAATTGAGGATTGACCTTTGCTCAGATATGCTTTCTGCCCACTCTATCCAGTTATTTCCCAATGTGCGAATTGCCGACACGTCAAGAAAATATTCATCCATAGGTACCCTTGAACAGTAAAAGGTAGTTGGTTAATCTACCTACTGAACGTACCTGTCGTTGGTCAAGGATATCTTTATAGCTATTAGATGATTGTGCTGAATGAATAATACTTGTAATAGTTCCATCGCTGGAAATTAAGTTCTGGGTATCCGTATATTCTAGGCATTCTGGAAATATTATATTTATATACCCTAAATACATATTTCGGGATGATGGAGCCCAAAGGCACAACTAAAGACGCATATAACAGGCCGAGCAACATTGTTCCCTTCACCACCAACTGTCCGTACCTAGCGGCTCAAGTTTTTATCGTTCTTTGATGTTGCTCAAAGGCATATCATTTGGTGTCAAACGACTCCATAAATAAGTGGAGGCGTTGCTTGAAAGTTGAAAGCGGTACGTCACAAAGAAAATGAAAACCACGGATACGAAAATCAATCACTTTTCGTCTAATGGAATTGACTCCACGTACATTTTACAAACAACGACTCCTTAAGATTTATTGCCTAACTACGTTGGCTGTTTAGTTCTATAAAGCGGCATGGAGGCACTCGTTACTCAAATTCTCTCTGGTAACCAACAGCTTGATGGAAAATAATATTATATTTTATGTTTATTTTTTGAAGTGACTGGGAACATTAATGAAAAATGTTACAGGAAGTATTGGCAGTTTGGTTTAATGGAAACAATGATTTATCTCCAAATTGTTGATGCATCGATGCGAATCGGAACCTGTAGGCATTTCGTTTGTTCACAGAGAGGATAAAAGTCATCGAGTTGTGGAGTAATTTATTTCTCTGTAGAATGCCTCACTTTCTTCGGATAATTACGCAATCCTTTCCATTTACGGTTGATTCTAACTTCAATTTTTTTCTTCCTAGACTCTGCCGTCACTTGTTGATTCATTAAAGTCAGCTGCGGAAAATGACTTATCCCAGGAGCTCCTTTTGGCGTATTCGCTTCGCAGCGGGTCTAATGAGGTTCTGGGCCGGGGTCCCGCGCATTATTTTACCAACGTCTTATTCCTTCCTGATGGGATTCCCATGAACTTATCTGTTTCACTAACGATCATTCATCGATACATCGGGCCCCGGATCTGCACCGCGTTGTAATGAAGATTGATTGTTCGTTCTCCCGTCGGTCACATTAATAATTCTTCTACGGGGTATCCTGAATGAGTTGGGACCTTTGTTTGTAGGCCACCCGCGCTCTTTGATGTAATTTTTTCTCAACTCCAGCCACCGGGTTTCGTGCAATGTGTATCACGTTCTCTAACAGTTCGAAACATTTTAAACAAGTCTGCAACTCACATACTAAGCAAACAGTTTAGAACCAGCCCTTGCACTCGTAGACAAGTGCTAAGTACCACTTTTCGGATTTTCGGATTCTACATACCTAGAAACGTAAACCATCAAATTTTGAGGGGGAGGGGGTTAACATTTTTGTTTTTCATGCTCGATTCCAAAGTTGCATTAAATAATGGTGGTTGTATGATGTCGAGTTGGTTGGTCTGTGATATTATTTCATTTGAAAAATGAAGGAACTTTTGGATTTTGTTTATAGGTACTTTCGCAACTTGAACAAACTTTGAAGTATTATTGGTAAATTCGATGAGGCATTGGTTCGAAGGAATTGGTTCGATCCGTTAACTAACAGAGGCGTGGGAAGAATAAATTCGAAGCGGCAACGTTTGAACAGCGGGAAGCTGGACTATATTAGCTGTACCGGCTCCTCTACTGCGGCACAGAAAGAAAACGGAACTTCTGCTGTTCCATATTTTCCTATCTCGATGGCAGTTGAAAACAAGATATATGACCCTCAGTCCGGGTTACCTTTTAAATAAGGAGAGGGTGCGAAGAATCTCCCCGTCGACTGCCATTCAGGACAGTGGAAACACAGTTGTCAGTGCCTTGATAGTTTACAACGTCGTAACGCGTATCGCAACCTGGAACGTCCGGAGTTTATGTATGGCAGGCAAGTTAGCTAATATTGAATTAGAGATGAGATGGCTGAAGATAGATATTCTTGGTCTCAATGAGGTTCGTTGGCGTCCCGGTGTGACGACTTCCGAATGATTAGCCTGATGTATCATGCTCTGGAAGTATTTCTCAGAGTAATACATAAACGAATATACCGTAAGTGCGAGGAGAAAATCACAGACACTCATTTTGGCTTTTGGAGCGGTGTTGGCACCAGAGAGGCACTTTTCTCCCTCATTGTCTTAACTCAGCGTTGTCGTGATGTGAACTGCGATGTTTATGCTTGTTTTTTGGACTACCAAAAAGCTTTCGACTGTGTAAGTCATGAGCAAATGGTAGCCACTCTGAAATCCATTAGAATCGATGCAAGGGACATAAATGTAGTAACAAACTTGTATTGGGGCAATCGGCAGAAGTTCTGTTATCTATGAATGGGCAGCAGGCGTTGTCGGAGGGAGTTAAAAAACGGACGGGGTTCAAGCAGGGGTGCGTGTTCTTCCCAGTTCTGTTTAATTTATATTCAGTGTTCGTGTTTTGAGGGTGCGATTATTGCAAATAGTCAGGAAGAGCTGCAATCTTTGATAGACAGAGTCGTGGAGAGTAGCGGCAGGTTTGGATTGCGCGTAAATGTGAAAAAGACAAAGGTTTTCTCCAAATTGCCGAAATCTGTGACATTAGTGACCCACGTATTTGGGTGCGCGGATTGAAGAGCAGAGTGTCTCACGGAGCGAGGTGGTAAGCTGCATTGCTCAGGCCAGGAGCGCATTTTTTTAGTGTGAAGAAGTTTTTCACCAACTTCAATTTGAGCCTTGAGTTGAGAGTGCGTATGCTCCGGTGCTACGTTTTCTCTGTATTTCTTTACGGCTGCGAGGCATGGACCCTCAGTTCCTGTCTGCAGAAACGTATCGATGCCTTAGAGATGTATCTGTACCGCCGAATGCTCCGGATATCATGGGTTCGAAAGATGACGAACGAATACGTTTTAAGAAGGATGCAGAAAGATAAAGGTTCACTGTGAAGGAGAGGAAAGCAGGATTTCTGGGCCACATAATGCGGGGCGAACGGTATGAGTTTCTTCGTCTCACAATCCAAGGGAAAATCCCAGAAATCTGTGGGACGCAGGAAAAACTCTTGGCTTCGGGATTTGCGCCAATGGTTTGACTGCTCATCGGTTGAGTTATTTCGGGCCGCTCCATTGCTATCTGAGATTGCCATCAAGTTCGCCAACCTCCGAGCGGTGATGGCGTTATAAGAAAAAAAAGAATGAATTATTACACAACGGTTTATTATACTGTCTACATAGAGGGGGCATCTATACAGGTAAATTATTACTCAACGGTTTATTTGAATGACTACGAATAATTAATCATTGAATATTATTGAATCCCGCACATTTGTATGCCGTTCGTATCCCGTACTCGATTTAGGGCTTTCCTGGGGGGAGCTCGAGGGCATTGACCACAGAAAACAGTGATCTACGCAGAAGAGGCATCTGCACAGGTAAATAATAAGCCGTTGTGTAATAATTTGCAGCATTTTTTTGATGGGCAGTCGAATTTAAGGTTTTTTCCTGTAGCTTCTTTGATGGCGATTTCCTCATGATTTTTGGAGCTAAATCCAGTAAGAAATTATGTGTATTAGGCACCCGTCCAAAAAATTATTTCATCGAGAATGAATGAATTGATTGGAAGAGGATACTGACAGCAATCCAACATAGATAATTATTACAAATAACAACCCTACCATACCCAACATGGCTACCGATTTCACTTGAAAGTCCGTAGCATTCTTCTGTACCTACATGAACAAAGAAACATTCATCGCAGTCTGGTGGCCCCTTATGCTCAATTTTGTAAATAATATAGGCGGATGTCGGTAGAAACATAGCTGTAGTAAGTTGCTGGGCTTACGAAAGATTGAAAATGGTTGCTCGAACTTGTAGCGCCGCCATAGGATCATTCTAGTTCATGTAGTCTATGGGGGGACGAAGTTTATTGACGCTATTATCCGCTTGGTGGAAATAATATAGAACTCGAGATCTTGTTCTAACATTAGGTTACTGGACTTGGACGCATAACTCGACGAATTCACAGTGAAACTCCTCGTTTTGTTGTGAGACTTTCAGTTCAAGTGAAACTCTTCGTTTTGTTTTGAGACTTTCAATTTCCTCGGCGCTCAATATTCAGCTGGTGATTCTTCTTTTATGGTCGTTATTAGTTCATTATTTCGCCGTTATTTTACTTTTTCAGCTCGCGAGGAGCCGGGAGTTGTAGTTTTTGGGTCGTAAAGGTCATTATTTCAAGTGGCGATATGGCTATGGGAAAACAACTTCTTATCATGCTGCTCATTGTTGGCTTTACGTACACAAACATATTCTAGAAGATTATAAACAACCAGAAACTCATTCGGAACAAGACTGGGCATTTTCCCATTCTACAATCGGAAATTTATTTTTGTATGATATTGTACCTGTTAGTAGACAGGATGAACCGACTTTCTATTCTTTTTCATGGCTCTTCATCGTTAGAACTAATGCAACCGTGCCAACTTTCGCCAATTTCCGTTCAGGGGACAGAACTATCAAAAATAACGGATTCCAAATCGCAAAATTTTATCACTTCTTGGACAACAAAGGACTCGATTGACTGGATATATTGAGTTCATCTGAATTTAATTCATATCAGGTAGCATATAGTATCAGTTGAATATGATTTCGCGTGCTTATATGCAAATATGACGTTCCAAGCTACTAAAGTGGGGTTCTTGGGAGTGAGCAAATTTTGTCCTCCACAAACGTGTGTTGCTGTTGGTTCCCAACTCCTTGCCGCACGCATGATCTATTCCATTTAACGGATGCCTTCGGAATTTGCGTGGATTATTTTGGATTGGCTCCATCTGAATTTCACCCACATCCGACTATCACGGAATCACATCACCTACAATTTTTGTGGTAAGAGGTTTCTTGATATGCGGGTTTCAGTTGGGCTTTCCGTAATTCCGTGATAATTGAATCGATCTACTTTGTGAAGTCTTGCATCAAAAACAGTTTCAGTGGCTTAGCGTAATACCTCCTCCTTTGCTTAATATAATTCCTCTTGGCAGTATCTGAATAACTAATAAATACATCGTTCTGAATCTGAATAAACCGATACAGCGTTGAGGTCGTGCTAATATTTCCTTCTGGGTGCTGATTTTTAATTACGCACACCCAAATCGATCCTTCTTCGTCGATAAAATAAATAAGAATCTCCCCACATTCAGCTCATGTCATTAGAAAGCTAATTTGCCAGTATAATTGTAGGGACTCAGACGATTAGTGGTGACTGAATTATCACTCCCAAGGGAGTTTTTGGGAATTAATCGTATAATAATATGTCTTCAGCACGAGATAAACGGCATACGAATGGTTTTGAGGGACCTATTGGTACCAGCCAACAGGCCTAGCGAGCCGGCCCGGTAATTAAAACCTCCTCGAGGTTTGGATCTCATCATTACGGATCTTGTTATTTAAATCGTGCAGGAATTGTAATAAAGGTGAACGGGTCTTATTATAAAGAATGAACATACATGACGCCAATGAATCACTAGCCAAGAATACAGGTTTAGGAACAAGTTCAGTAGCAACACGCCTATGTCGTCCATACGAGCTGCGTAGCAAGAAATTGCAGGAAATGCCACCAGTAATTCGACAAAATTGAAAAGCACGAAAAATATAACCCAACTTTTCTTTCTTTCTTCCAATGGCTCTGCAGTTCGATGCGAACTTTAGCCTCCAAGACTTTCCTCCTACAGTCCACTCTATCCAGTGCTTCATTCTTCCAATTTCTTATCCCAAGTTTTCGAAGGTCCGCCACTGCATCATCGAGATTGGGGCCTCCGCGTGCCTGAAGTGCCCATCTGCGTCCTTTCGGGCAACATGTCCAAGCCATGCGATTACTTTCTATAAATCGAACAATATCTTCTTTTTGAAGAAAATCCTCAGTTTCTTGATTCGTGCGTACCCTCCATTGGCTTCTGTCGTTCACTGGTCCCACTACTCTCCGGACTGTTCTTCGCTCAAATACGCCGAGAGATTTCTCATCCCTTGCTGTCAAAGTCCAGGCTTCAGATTCGTAGCAGACGACCGGTCGGATAAGTGATTTGTACAGAAGCAGCTTTGAAGTGCGGGACAACAACCTTGACATTAACATTGATGAGTATCCATGACCTATGCTTATATTACTTTCCCATTTTTAATGAAATAAGTGGGTTTCATAATAAGAAGTTTCGAGACCAGCCCCACTCTCCTACAATGAACAGTTATTTTTCTACGAGCTTTCAGTTTCGGCAACAAATTACATCATTGCACCCCTCCGGCCTGGGCGGGACCCCCTTCCCCAGTGTGACGTCACTCGTTGCCGAAACTTTGAAAGCTCATAGAAAAATAACTATTCATCGTAGGAGTCACTTTCATATAAAAAGAAATTATAATTTCACATTGAACAGGAAAATAAATAGAAGTCTTGTGCTCTCAAAGAATGCACGGTTGTCTGAGAAAATCCTCCTGTTTTCCTCAATGTCATACTATTGTCATCAGTGATTAACGATCCAAAGTAGATAAAGTTTCTTACTCCTTAAAACGCTGCAAATCCCTGCACAACGGTTTATTATTTTGTACAGAATACCCTTCTTTTACAGATCGCAGCTCTCCGTATAGATAACCCGTCTATATAATATAATATGTACTACTCTATACACATTTTGTGGATCGCAGATCCTCCATAGGTTAGTACCTAACCCCGTACTCGTTACTAGGTACCTACCTAAATCACGAGTTAAATGTTGCTAAAATAATTCTGTCGATGACAAACAGTAACTAAAACGGCAAAAACAAACGCAAATCTTAACGTTTTGCACCGGTCTTCTTCTAGAGTCTGAGTCTAAAGGCTAAATAAATAAGTATAAATAATAAAAAATAAATGTTTTATTCCTTTCATTCAGTCGCAGGCCCATTTGGCGGCAAAATTTTTTCGCAACCAAGATAACCCAGCTATTGTGCGGCTGTATCATGATGGGTTTGGATTGGCTATAACTGAGGGAGTTCTTGGAGCACTACTTTCTTGTATTCTGTCATTCATATACGGAAGTTCGACACTGTACCAAACAAATGCAATGATCCAGAACAAGAGTAGGTAATAGTAATATTGAGATTTTAGAGTATGTACCTTCACAGTCCCGGTTAACGGGAAAATAGTTTACTTCAAAAACTTCGACCATGAATACGGGCATAAACTGACGATGGGATTTCCCAGAGCTCCAAATTGTTTCATATCATTTTATGTAGGTACTTACCCAGATTTTCGTCTTTATTGAGACAGGGTGTACTGGGCTCGCCAATCGAATATGTACTGTACATTTTGAATCCAGCAAGTTTGCTTGAATGTCTTAGGGCCATCTTTGGTCATCTAGAATTATAATGCGAGTTAAGTTAACTGGGAGTTAAAGAAAATAAAGAAAAATAAATGGGTTTTGCATGCACATTTTTCTATAACTCCAAGTTAATGTAACTCCCACTTCAACGCCAAGTTGTGAAACCCGCCCTTAGAGAATTCCCTAAAATTGCGTCTGAAAATAGGCGTCACCACATGATAACGTGAAGTATTGCAACACTACACAACTTCTCAACTTGAGAGAGAGTTCAGAGGGAGTGGAAATTGAAAATGAAGATGAGAGAATGAAACAGTAGGTGAAGCATTCAAGTTCGTACCTGTATTGAATTTTAAAATGTCATTCTCAAGAGATGAGGGATACAAGTTCGAGATGAGGGGTACAAGTTCGTTAACTCGCTCGAGCGATCTAGATTGGTTCTGTCCGCGTCTACCTCGAGGTCGAGAGACGATTACGATCTACCGGTCTTCACTGCGATACCAAACGTCAAAAAACGATTAATTTTCGGAGGCATCCAGTTCTTTGAAGGGCACAAGGTTGATGAGGAAGCCCGAAGGATGAGCAACATTTCATTTCACGTGATCAGACCGCCATAAGTATGCCGGATCTAATTCGAATTGAAATAGTGTAGAATTGATTGGTTAATTTGCAACAAAGGCAGTATCAAACACCCAATGAACAAAAATAATCATAATTATGCGTAGAAGTATGTATTTATTACGTTTTAAAATGTATCTCGAACTGGTGGATTTTTGAGACCGCTCGGAGCGTTGTACATCCAGCCATTCGTTCACAGTAAGGCCCTGAAGTTTGGATCGTTAACATAAGTGTGAATGAAACGGTATACATATTATGTTGAGCCCAGATATCACTGGTAGGGAACAGCTGATTATAATCACGTATGGCTGTATGAAATCGAGTGCCTGCTCGGCTCCTTTTCTGGGGAAGCACAGAAAACAGTGATCTACGTAAAAGGGCATCTGTGAAGGTAAATAATGATCTCTTGAACTTTTGTGTAATAATTTGCAGCTTTGTTATTTCAAGGTACATAAATTCTTATCTAGGTCGCAAAAATTGGATCTGTAGCCTGAAAACCGAATAAGTCGTATGATGACCAAGGAAAATCAATCTGTCAACTTAGCAGAAGGTGAAGGGGGGAGAATGGTATTGAAAGTATACATCATCAACAAAAAAAACCACAGTCATGCAGCATGGCTATAAGAGCGAATTTTCGAAGTTTTCGGCATCTTCCTCCTCCGCCTAAAATTTTCTGAAAATTAATTTTCGGCCAATGTTTTCCCAACTTGATACCATACAAAATTAAAACAGGAGTAGTTTTACGCAAAGTAAAATTTGGGGTGGAAGGAGGGGGAGGGGGAAATCAAAAATGTTTTGAATACCAGAAGAGTAGGTATTGGGTACGTAACAAATTTTTTGTTCCATTTTTTGCCGAGTAACACCTCGGTTTGTAGATTTTTCAACGCTGAACACGATGGTGAAGTCAGAATTGCGATATCCCATTCCGTTATCAGATTAGAGCAGACGAACCAGGAAGAACATCTCAAGCAATAACCACGTTCCTTCATCTTCAAAGTGCTCCAGTTTTAGAATGGAATGAGATATCGCAATTCTGATTTCACCATCGTGTTCAGCGTACAAAAACCTTTAAAATGAGGTGTCACTTGTCAGACTTTTTCATTTTGGGAATTTATGGGTAATTTCCCCCCCCTAAAACTCCCCAAAACTCCCCCTTAGGGTGACCCGATTCTGCCCATCTTCGAACTTAGCCTGTCGATTGCCAAGACAGATTTTTCGTGCAAATTTGAACTTTTTATCTCAATTCTTTCGAGAGTTATCGTCTGGAATGACACATACATATATAAATATATATATATATATATATATATATATATATAGCTATACCCTACATTACTAGAACGCTTACATTGTGATGTCAGTTGCTGATAAGTGATAAGAACATTACTAGAACAGGATATACACCAGGCTGGCCATGTGGTGGGAATAGTCAGTTTCCCTGTGGGGTGTGACGTCACGCTATCACCAGGGGAAGATGGCGGTGATATTCTCAGTTCTCATCTTTCATGTAAAATGTTTCTGTTTAACTTTTTTCTGAGATGTTTCATCTTCTCACGCAACAGAAGTAAATACAACGCGTCAACCCATTTATGCCCACACGAGAAGACAGGTTGAAGGAGAAGAAGATTGGAAGTAGACTAACAAAGTTGGAGACATTGTGGATGGAGAAATCAGTGTGTCTGTGTGTGCTATTGATAAGTTGCTGCCTCCATAAGTTATTGTGAAAATGACTGTCATAGATATTTTATAGTGTATTGTGACAAACTGTGCCCGGTAAAAACTATTTACTCGCCCGAAACACGATTAATTTTGTGGTAACTGGTCAACTGAACTCGGAAAAAGTGGTTTGAGCTGATAAGAAGAAAAGGCAACTAGTCATCCTATCACGTTGATCTACGTACATCAATTTGCGGATATCATTTCAATGTAAGTACCTACTTACCTATTAGTATTCACTAATATACCTAGCTTTGCATGTATTAGATAAATTCTTGCACACAGGATGTAATCAGTCGTCTGTTTTGTTCGTGACAATGTAGGTAGACACGGCCCTCTTTCATGAAGATTCTTCATACGAGCTTTTGAAACAACCTGCTTAGCAGGTAGTAATGCTCTTCATTTGCCGACAGACTAACTAAATCCAGATAATGCACCCTTAGCAAAGGGGTACTTATCAACTTGTTATGTGAAACGGGTCAGTGGCCCCCAAACGGGTTTTATTTTGTAGGGCCCAGTTGAACGACATCAAAATAGATAGCCAAAATCGATTTCCTGTTTTCCTAGAATCGTCTTCATTGTTTCCTATCAACACACATTATTAGTCACATCTTCAACTATCTACGTGTGTGTACCTACCTACCGAAATTGTTCAATTGTTACTTGTTATGTTGGGCTGCAACCACAATCGCCATCGTATCTTGAAAGAAAAAAAAAAGTTGATTTCTCTATGCACGTTTCAACTCCACAAGATTTTAAATTCATCATACTGTCATCAATACTCGGCGATAAATTCCTACAAGAAACTACGACGTTCAACTACGTCGTTTATCAATCTGTCGTATTCTTTTATGCCCGCTGAACGGTTTTGATGGGTAGGATAGTTGTGCATACCTACATAGGTGGGGTATGCTATAAAAACATTGTATGTCAATCCTTCTCAGTGGCGTAGCCAGGATTGTTGAAGGGGGGTGGGGGGGGGGGGGGGGGGGGTTCGTGCTATTGTGTAAGAAGATGATATAGCGAGAAACCATACTACTTGTTTGGCAATACGAACGTTTTGGCGAAATTTGGAATTTTTATCATGTACCTACCCAAGGACAGATATCGTCTGGAATGACATAAACATGTATACATATGGTTGTAGGATGCTGTGCAACGGATTTACCTATAACAAATTTCAAAAATTCATGTTCTGAAAATGTTGGACCCATTGCAATTTTCTTTGAACATTTGCTAATAAGGTTTGACTTTACAAACAAAGGTGAATGTAAATTTTATGAAGCACTAAATTTTAGAGGTACTTAACGTTAGGTAAGTTAGCCGTAAAATAGAACATAATTATATGTACATATTTGGCAACAATGTTAGCGAATTTTCAAAGAAAATGACGTTATTGCGATGGGTCCAAAATTATCAGAACATACATTTTTGAAATTGTTTTATAGGAAAATCCATTCCAGAGCATCCTGAGTTCATCCCTACCTTAATTTATACGTATATTTAAATTTATTTATTTATGAGTCACTCCAGACCTGACCTTGGATAAGCGATAAAAATTCCAAATTTCGCCAAAATGCTCATATTGCCAAACAAAATGATGAGTTCGAAGATCAGCTATTTTAAAAAATTCCAAGGTTGTCTAGTTTGTTTTTAGGATAAAAATTTGTAAAAACGGTTAAAATTGTGATATGAAATCACTGAACGTGATTGGAAGGATGAGTAATGACAGAAAAATTAATTCACCTGGGATGGTGTGGGATGATCACGACAAAAAGAGGGACTATTTTGATGATAGGAATATTTTCCGAATTCGTATACACATTTGCTCGTTTGTAATAAAATAAACGTTATATTATTTAAATGTTTATTATGTTTGATTTACCGTGTAATCTGTTATTATTGTAGTTGTTTGTTACTGCTGTGTTTGATATCGTTCTTGAAATTTTGATAAACATTTCGAGCCAATGGGGGGGTTATGACTTCCCCTAACCCCCCCTGTCAACGCCACTGATCCTTCTGCAAACAGAATATAGCTCACTGCATGTTAGCGGTTATACTTAGTCATTCTGCCAGTACTTCATATTGCCTGTTGATTATTAACTATTAAACTGGTGGCAGTCATGGATGGAGGTAAGTTAGGTGAAAATTGATAGATAAAAGACCTCACATCACCACTATGCAACGTCCAAAAAAGTTATCAAAAGTTATGAAAGTTATTAAAATGAAAGTTACCTATATCAACCAGCGTTCAGGTTACTGTGTATTGGTACCTATTTGTTTGATATGCCAATCAATTGTTTTTTGGGCAGGTAAGAAGAGGCGTCCTTTCTTTCACGGTTTAACTACGTAGAAGCGAACTGGTGGAAGACGTACCACCGAGATTGAGGAATCATCTAACCAACTCCTCGAGACTCAAGGAAACACAGTCTCATTCCCAATCAGAAGAACTCGAACTGAAGAATACAAAGTGGTGGTTGTAAGTAGGTATGTTTCTTATGTGGTTCAATAACCTACCTATGATCAAGTGTTTGTGGTATCGACTACCTCTGAAGAAATAAATAAAAAACCCACATGGGAAGTGAACTAAAAATTCTTCCGATGGGTATTTTGCTTATTTAGTTCAATAATCCACCTATGATCAAGTATTTGTGGTATCAAGTACCTTCAACGGAATAGAAAAAATACCCAAATGGAAAGTGAACTAAAATTAAAACGTTCGAAATTCGTTAAGTAGGGAGGTAGGTACCTATACCTACTTGACTAATATCGAACATTTCTTTCGATATTTATTTTTCTTATGTAGAAAGGGCTTGATCATAGGTAGGTACAGGTAGACCTACCTATGATCAAGTATGGTTGGTGTCGAGTACCTTCAACAGAATAGAAAAAACACCCAAATGGAAATTGAACTTAAATTAAAACGTTGGAAATGTTCGATATTAGTTAAGTAGGGAGGTAGGTACCTATACCTACGTGACTAATATCGAACATTTCTTTCGATATTTATTTTTCTTATGTAGAAAGGGCTTGATCATAGGTAGGTACAGGTACAGCAGTGGTAACGACTGAGAGTACCTTGTTGACCAGTTTGATCCTCCGTGATCCAGGCTTAGATATGATGTATAGGGAAATGCAGGAAATGATGGCCATTTCTACTAACTTAGGTGCCTACTTTAGTAGGCTTTTGTTGCATGAATAATAACGGATTTTTTAGGTCGATCAACTCTTTATTTATAAAATGCCGGCCATGGATACTTCTCATATCTGCTAGTATCTCATATCGCATGATCGTTGTTGTTCAAGAACTTTCTCATCAACGTTATGAAGAATGTTTTTATATTTCTCGGAAGTATCTGCCTAGTTACTTTACTCAAGTGATTTACTTATTTTTCTCTTCCCAGAGTTCTATGACGAAGGAGACAAGTAGACTGGTTTTCATATTTAGTATAAATAAATGTTGTTAATGGGGATTCCGAGCAAATTCGTCCAATTTAATTAGAAACTCCCTTCTGCTCACATTAGGGGCACCTTGATAGTGTCTCATAATAAATGTCGAGTATGAAATTACGTCATTTCCTCAGTGACTGCCACAGAAACGTTTTATTTTCAGGAAGAGCCACCTGGTAGTTAATTCACCATGAATTTGTACGGAGATGCTAAGGCTGGAAACCTGCTGTCGGTTGGTTAGCAACTTAGCAGTGGTAACGACCGAGAGCACGTTGTCGACCAGTTTGATCCTCCGTGATATAGTGGAATAACGGTAGGTGGAATTGGTAGTTCGCCTAATAATACGAATATACAGCATCCAGGCTTAGATATGATGTATAGGGAAATGCAGGAAATGATGGCCATTTTTACTAACGTAGGTACCTACTTTAGTAGGCTTTTGTTGCATGAATAATAACGGATTTTTTAGGTCGATCAACTCTTTATTCATAAAATGCCGGCCATGGATACTTCTCATATCTGCTAGTATCTCATAGCGCATGATCGTTGTTGTTCAATATTCTCCTCCTTATACAATATTCATGTTCGCCTCTACACCTACTAGGCAAATGACACCTAAATAAAAACGGATGTCACGTAGTCAGTGCAAGGAGCATTATGGAAATCTGAATCTTAGGCTTGAAAGGCTGAAATGAAACTCAGATTGTATTCATATTGCATCGGTTCGGTTTACCAAGGGGATGAGCAACAGTTAATTCGCCTTGTGCAGTACATGTGTCAGAATCATTAATATTCCAATAGTAATATAAAACTTCCAACATTTTCCGATCATTCAGATTAAAATGCTATGTTGTATTATTTGGAAGAGCTCTATGCCTTCATATGGTAAGTAGTATTAGATATAGGTCGTAAATTTGTTAATTTGCATAAAATTGTGCAGTACTGCTAGATTGCTTGATTGCTGGATTATATTCTCCAATATGGGCAATTTACAGCAGTCCTATATGATAGCGGTAGGTACCCACTTTTCCAGTGGAGTTTGGATTAGTAAGTTGGGACGAGGAGATATAAAAAACATTCATACATCCATTCACCAGGGAACAGTCAACAGGGAACATGATTGGTGATATGCCCAACTTCGTGATATTGAGATCAGGGGGCCTATTCACTAAAGCCAAAGAGACATCTCTTTCAGGTCCGATCTCTCTTTTGGCAAAATAGATTTTATAGTATCCATGACATGGTTATTCAGTAACTTCTGAAAGATAAAGTTGGCGGCCATCGTGGCATTTTCAATCTCTTTCAGAGAGACAGCTAATTAGGTGTCTTTCCTCGAAAGAGAGAGTCTATTTTTCATTTGTTTGCCAGTGATCCACAACCACATCGGTAATTTTGATCGTGTGTATTTTCATTTCATAAAAATAAGTCAATTTTCATTTTAAAAAATACACATAATTATTGATTCATGACTAAAAACGTCCAAGTACGGGTTGAGGTAGGTAGGTACATACCTACCTAAAAGTGGCCATTCATTATATAATACAAGCATTAAGCCCCCTAATTCGACTTACTCTGTTTATAATTGACTTTTTTTTTAAATTTAATTTAAACTTTTATCCGATTCATGGGTAAAAACGTCCAAGTATGGATTGAGGTAGGTAGGTACCCATTGAGTAGGTATTACTAATGCGTTCATTATTAAGGAATTGAACTCCCGGGGGCACAAACATCTCGCACTTCATGGATACTATGGGATTTTCATGCATTAGGATCCATATCTCTTTCTCAACGTCACTGGAGCTATTCTGTAAAATAGACGAGCCCGGGAGACATTGGAAGAGACTCTCTCCCGGGGAGACTATCTCTCCCGGGAGTTAGTCAAAATAGATAATCTCTTTCCACTATCTATTTTAGTGAATAGACCCCCAGCATATATGAAATGAACGTATTGAGATGAGCATGTATGAAATCCGTTATTGAGACATGGGTATGCCCCCTGTCGCCTTGTTCTTGGGTAGGAATGTCCACCGTGAATCCAGTGGTGGTTGTTCCAGTCAATCCTCAGTTGGAATTGACATCGGAGGAGCAAAGAGCTCCTTCATTACAAGCTCATAACAACCTGAACATCATGTCATTGGCAAGGGCGAAAATGTGTAATGACAGTGGAAGGTTTAAATTTACTTCGTTAAGCGTGGGCAATGAAGTATCAGTGAGAGTATCACTGAACGTATCACTGACAGCGCAAAAGAAATACCATACAATTATGGCATGGTACTGTGGCCCTTTGTAATATAAATCTGTTATACTTTATCAGAAAAAAACTGGTGTGCACAAGGAATTTACCGTGTGTCGAATATGAAAAAGGAATATCGACGGTTATGGACAAATCTGTATTGTTCTATATGAATTGATAATTATGGTGAATATTCGTTTATGTGGAACAAATGTAATATTAATAATTTCTCCAAAACATGAATCATTCCATAGCATTATTTTATTGACATCTTTACTGGCTGCTGTAATGATGGCGAGGTTTGTTCGCAGTGAACATTTGATGGTATGAAAAAGGCATTTGGCAGATGCTGTTAAGAACTGTATAGTATCCATGACCTGCTGTCCCCATTGTTTTCCTGAAAGTCCAAAGCCAGTTTCCTGGTCGCCATCCCAGTACACAGAAGACAAAAGGCCTGCATGGTCATATTTTCGTCCGCCCTATTAACAATACAGTATATTGAGATCATCCAGTCTACAGAGGATTGGTTGGATGAGAAAGTGGCAGTGCAGTGCCTTCTTCATTCCCACCCGTTATGAAACGCAAACATTTACTGAGATGGTTTCTTTGATTTTCTAGGAGTCAGCTAACCGCATGAAAAAGGCAGTGTGACAAACCTATTATGGTTCCTCCTATTGTGATTCAGGACTGGTCTAAATGACATAATTCAATTTTTCTTACAACAAACACAAAATTTGTCGCACATTTGGTTGACTGGCCCTTAATTTAATGTACCATGGTAAAACATCCTATTAACCTGTCATGTCTGTTAATAATGAGTGCGTTACTTCTATCTCTTGGAAAACATATTTGTGAACAACATTTGTATCTCAAGGTTGATAACAATAGATAGAATTCAATAAATTATTATTATTGGGCCTCGTACGATTGTTGGTGCTGTACATATTGAGAAATGTCAGCAATAGGCATTGTATCCATGTTCATTTTCATGTGAGAGCGTTGTGTGTGTAAAGTTAGGTAACTGAAAATACAACCAGCATTGTTATCAAATCATCATTGCCTCTGTTCCCGATTTTCAGTGGTTCCTGGTGACAGGCGCTGCTTGCTACCCTCAACGACCAGAACGGTACCCTGCCTGAGCTACTCACTGAATGGGTACACAACACCATCAGAACAGTTACTCCCCTCTATTTCCCCCTCTTAATCTTCCATCTCCATTTATAAATTGCCTAAATTCTGGTGGTAATGTAGATGCTTAAGAGATTAGGTTGAGCAATCAATTCTAGATTTTCATTACATTCGGTAATTATATTTTCGCAACTGTTGAGTTTTGGGGGTGTGTATTCGTTAGGTACATTCCTTATTGCAAGTATGCAAGTATGCCCCCACACACATTTCATTATAGATCCTCCTTGATGATGTAGGTACGTTCTTTCCTTTTCTTTTAATTTCAATTTTTTAATTTTGCTTGTGAATTATATGATTTTCTTAGCTTATTAAGTTATCAGTAATTGAGGTGTTACCTATATCGACTGTTGTGTGCTATTGTTTTTATTATATCTAAATATTTATTGCCTGAGGTTTCTGACATTGTTACAGTTTTGCCTTAGGTAGATAATTTTTTCTTGGACTCTTGAAACAATTAATCTCTGTAAAACTTCCTTTACTTTATCTACTGATATTGGGAACAGGCTGGTAAAATTACCGAAAACAATAATTTCTTGTTAGTCCTAAATTACTTTTTTGAAATCTCTGTATACAAATTACCTCTATTTTTTCAGTGAATGTTTGTGAACAAATTTTACTAATTCATTGAAGGGGTTCAAAACATGTCTAGCTATCTCCTCACTGCCTGTGCCTTTGCAGCTAACCTGTGGCCTCATTTTCTTATCTGCTTTGTGTAATGTTATTAATATAAAGATGGTAGTTAGGATTCATAACTATTTTCGTAATACCAACTCGTTTTGTTGAGATCCTTGTACTTTTTCACAAAAATGTTTTACCTAATTTCATAATAATGAGTTTCTGAGGGGTGTCAAACATAGAATAGTTTTAAAGGAAATCATTCATTTTTATTATAATTGTTCTTTGGTCAAAATAGGAATTGAATTTCCCTTATCAGTTTTTGTTAAAGAGAGATTGTTATTACTTTAAAAATGTTTGCTTTTGATAGCATTAGATTGTTATTACTTTTAAAAAATGTTTCAAATCATCGAATATTTTCTCTTCATTTTGATTTCTTTTGGTACCTACGATTTTGTCTACATCCTTGAAATTATCATTGATGTCATCTTCTAACCAACCCTTAATTGTTTCTGAATCCACTATAAATTCTTTAAAATAAATTGTGGCACATTAAATTGATGAATCTTTATTTTATTTCACTGCCATTTAAATTTACCACCCTAGGGAAAAATTCCATCACCTGAATTCCAGTGTTTGGGGTGATCTATTATTATACTTATTACTGTATAAATAGAGTGACCCTAAGTGATTTGATTCCTTAGCCCACGTAAATTCGCTTCATTACATTAAGCTGTTCTGATAGGTATTTTGTCAATTAGTGCGTGTTCAAGATATCCTAGACAACTTCTTTAGAGGGTAGGTACATACTTATATCAAAGGTTCCTACCAGTTGTATCTTATTTTCTTCTTGTGACATGTTTTATTAAGTTTACATATTTGTGTTTAAATACAGGTTTTACCGTTCTTCTGCCTTCTATTCATTCCCTCATGGTTTCTAATGATGTTTTTCACAGTTCTGTTCTACTAAGCAGATATTCGCCTCGGTTGGCACTCCCGTGTCGTTAGATCTACATTCACAGTGCCTTGTGCAGTTCCTGGATGATGCTGTACATTACCTACCTACTTTTACAACTTTACTGCCAATATATATATTTATATTTTGTAGTGTTACTAACTAATTTATGTAAACCAGCGTACCAAGTAGGTACGTAGGTACCGACTTATTTTCATGATATACATTTCTTTTTAGTTAATCACTTCAATTATAAACGTTGGTAACCATGGTTAAATTATTTGAATTTGATATATATATACATATGACTGCCAAGGTTTCTTTTCCCATGATTACCACATTCTCCGAAGTTACAACTCCTGCACATAGCCCATCTTTTTTATAGTCAAAGGATTGAATTAAATCCCAGCCTAGGTAGTCAGTTTGAACAAATCAAAATCAAGAGCTTTTTAGCTGGTGTGCCTAGAAGGTATTATTATGAGAACTTGCATTTCAAGTTTTACTTCTTGAAATTTTTGGTTCATAGTTTTATCATATTCCCCGTTCAGTGTGGTATGTAAGTATCGTCCTTATGTCTCTGATCATCAAGTCTGATCACAAATAGTCCCTAGTTTTACCTAGATTATTTGATGGCATTTTACTCTTTCACTGAAACGTTGTTCATTGAAACTTGAAAAGTTGGTTATTTTGTTACCCCTCGTCATTTTATCTCAGTGATGACACCAAAACTGTATCAAGGTTTGTAGAAGGTGTGAATTGGGACCTAATTGACCACATTAAATCTAATTGATCACCTGTGGCTCATGATTGTCTCCCTGTATGACAGGATCGAAAGCAGAGTGAACGATTACAACGCCTTCACTTTTCCTTCCCTCGCGATTGTTATGCACTATTCTTAAACGAGTAGTAAGCTAGAAACTTATGAGTTATTGGTGAATCTAAGAAAGAGTTCCGGGATGACTCGAAAACCAGCCAAACTCTCAGATGTGAAATGTTCTTAACGTGATGAGAACAGGAACTGTAGAGGGAATCAGAAGAAACCTGTTTCAGAAATTAAAGCCATTGATATAGAATATCACTTTAAACAGCAAGTAAGTCATCGTTCCTGATCTTCTGTCTATGATATCCGAAATTGAACAAGATTAGCCTCGGACAAATTCATCGAGGATTTTGTTAGTAACCTAAAGAAGAAGTGCACGAGGTTTAGAGAGAATCGGGGAACCCTTTCATGAGATATAGCCATAAGTAGAGAACTGAAAATCGGTGGCAGGGTATCACTAGCTAAGGATTTATCCTTATCAAATTTGAAGGCGATTTATTCGTTTCAAATCCTTGTGATTCCACAAATGCTTGCCTTATTATGCATATAAATTAATAACTGGATGACTGCATATAAATGCATGTTTTATAGGTTACTGCATAATACGCATATTTTTTGAGAAATAACTGTAGGTAACTGCATATTATTTTGTTCGCTCCTGTGTCAACGC
Source organism: Leptopterna dolabrata (assembly GCA_954871275.1). Lineage (NCBI taxonomy): Eukaryota > Metazoa > Arthropoda > Insecta > Hemiptera > Miridae > Leptopterna > Leptopterna dolabrata. Next base: position 128,974 of record CATPAC010000143.1, read on the forward strand.
AACTTTTCAAGGAACATATTTATGAAG